>JANTPZ010008334.1:0-12666 GCA_025593235.1 Vachellia pachyceras
AAGCAAAACACTAAACAGACAGCATTCCTACCTCATCCACGCGGACATTATAAATCTGAATTGTGGAATCATCCATCCCAATAGCTATAATATTGTTATCCTGAGGGTGGAAAGCAAGAAAGGTTGCTGCAGGTGGTGGAGGCATGAAAGTTGTCATTGTCTGCATGGCCAAGATCAAGGTTGGTTAATTCCATCACAAATAAAATTCATAAGCAAATAGGGGCCATAAGTCACCTTGAAAGTCATCATATTGAACAGAGAAATCTTCCCTCCTGATGCTGACATCACATAAGAATCATTTTTGGAGAGAGCAAAACAAGGCACAGCATCCTCAGGATTGCCATCAGAAATGTCATTGGTCATCAGGATGCCACTTGAAGGTTGCCACAAGTGTGGTGAGACACTGGCAGTGGCCTACAGGAAGGACCAAAATGAAGAAATAACATCACTGTTATTCCAAATTTTGAGTAAAGGAAATTCTGATAAAAGTATCTTCACACATTCTCACCTTGCCAGAAGAATGTCGGTCACTTCGCTGCCACTTCCAGAGCAGATGAATTGCATCTGAAGATAATGCCAGTATTGCATTACCAGAATTTGTATATATCAACCTCGATATCTGTTGGAGCAAGAGCATCAGAGCAATTTGATTTTTGAAGAGGGCTGAGAAAAATTATAAGGAGGAAGTTCAAGGAAGGATTGATACAGTATCCAATTGGTGAAGTTAGCATAGTAGACGTGTGTGTGTGTGTGTGACTATATATTAAAAATAAGAACAAAATTGACCAGGAAAGGTTGCATGTAATCTGATATTTTTTTGTTTCCTTTTTCATGCACTAATGCCAAACTATATGCTGTCTTAAGCAGTAATTCTTTTTTTTTTCTTTGCCAACCTTAAGCGGCAATTCAAATAACATAAAGGAGTCTTATTTGCCTTTAAAAATTTCTTTTTGACAGGCTAGCATTTTTAAGGTAGGAAAAGAAAACTTTTTGTAAGATTGATACTTGAAATGGCATTGTGTAATTGATTCAATTAAAATTTTTAAGGTCGAATACTGAATACAAATACTAAGCACTTGACATACCTTGGTTACTCTCAGATTCTCGGGTAGCTTCAAGGATCTGCACTGAGATGGTTCATTGATTTCAGTGAGCTTCCATATCTTTGACTTGTCATTGGATTCTTCGGCTATTCTAGGTTTAACATCACCCATATTCCGGGCATCCCCATTCTGGTGAAATAAGATTCACTTGCAGTTATTAATAACGACTATATGATAAAATTAAAAGGATCATCAGCCTATTGTTATTGGGAAAGAAGTAGAAAATAATGTATTAATGAGCCAAAAAGAATAAAGAAAAGAAAAGAAACGAGCTACAGCTTGGCATTAATATAAAGCAAAAGGTAGATACTAATCCTATTGATATGAGGACAATATTGACACACCATGCCTGCAATAGCTACTACAGATGAGCCCCTCTCAGCAAGTGCAGCACTACTTGCAGCAGCAGCTGAAATTGGATTCAATGTGGGCTGCCACAGAACATTGTATGTTAATCTAGGTGTAATATGTAAGAAAGAAAGAAACCTTGACATCTACAAGTTTACCTTTATGGCTTCAGGTGTTCTTGATGCCTCAAAAGCAGAATTCTCTATTGTTCGTAACAGTCTTATTCCATCTGCATTGGCTAAAATTTTAATCACGTTCTCATTTGCAGAAACAGCTAAGAGGGTCCCATCCTTGTTGAATCGGATACGTGGGCTTCCCTAGAAATCAAGAAGGCAACAGCAATTTAATTTACTACTATTTCCAGAGAGCAATTTTCCAATTTCCAAAAGCAGAAGGAACCTACAGGTAGACCTCCATCAGCATCAATAGTTGTCAAAAGCTGAACGTTGTCCATATCCCAGAATTTAATGGAGAAATCATCACCAGCAGCCAAAAAACGATTTTTTATTGTATCAAATTGCACAACACCCGATGATCTTTTACGAAATCCTTGATATGTCCTTTTGACAGCTCCTTCACTTTCATTCCATTCAACAATTGAGGATTCCCCATCTTTGCTTGTCCCACATGAAAAGAGCCTAGAAATACATTAACCAGAAGCACGTTTTACACAAGTAATGAAACTGACGTTATAATTTAACCATGAAGCAAAAAACAGCACAAGACAAGTAGCCATGGTTTAGAATCCATACCTTGTACCATCTGCACTGTAAGCCATGGTTGTACACCAACGACCAGGAGCATCATAGTCAACACGAGAACCCAAATTGTCATACAACCATGCTTTTATTTTTCCATCTAATGCAGTTGAAAATATAAACTACACCAACAAAACATAGAGCGTCAGGAAAGTAAACCAGCTGAGAAAAATGGAATAGTTAAAGTAATCATATTAGCTCCACTAAAATGCTCAGCAAAGGTTCAAAAGCTGATTTTCAACCTGAATGTTTTCTTTGTAATGAGGGCAAACAGAATAGACTGGAGCCTCATGACCTTCAAAAGTAAGCTGTTTTGCACCAGTAGCAGCATCCCAAACCTTAAATTCAAACACAGTTATATAAATTTATCAACTTCTCCATTTTAGAAAACCAAGCTCATTTTGGACAAACAAAAACTCACCTTAATTGTCTTATCATCACCACATGTTATGACACACAATTGCTTATTTGGGTGGGAAAATGCAAGATCATTCACTCCACCAACATGAGCATCAATCTACACAGAAGGCTCACAATTGAATAATCACAGACCAAATGGGCATCAATAAAACAAAAGGCAAGCTGAGAGAAAACATTCTCCACAATATACCTCCAGGTGTTGGCGCACATCATCCCCACCATGGTATGAGTATATCTGAACAATATGCCTTGAGTAAGCAACTCCTGTTAATTAAATAAACAGGAACATTAGCAATGGATCTGGTTAATTTTTGAAAGTGCATATTAATCACAAAATTAAATCCATTGAAGTGTCCAAAGACTCTCAACTTACCAAATAAAGCACCATCAGGACTCCAAATCACACGGTTGACAGAAACACTTGGATCTTTGACAAGAACAGCCTGATTAAATCATGATTAGTTTTCAATTCAACAGTTGCAATATTACCAATCTAGTAATTTGTCGCATATATACATCAAGGACATCAATGAACAAGAAGAGAGAACCTGAAGTGGCATTGAACAGGCACTTAGATCCCAAACTTTAAAGTTCTTTGAAACCAATCTCTCTCGAGAGCCCACTTCCCACAATGAAATGTCACCCAAATTGGTACCAACTGACATAAAAAACAAAATTATAGCCAATTGCCAATATGAGCAGCAAATACATGTAACTATTAAGCATGTCGATGAAACTATCCAAAGGCCTTGGAATGGAAGCGCACCAAGAAGTACACTCTGTTGAACTGGATGAAAGTCCATGCTCATTGGAGATGAACACTGATTCAGAGTTCGTGTAACGGTCCTTGGTAAGTCATCAGGTGCATTGAAAGATTGGCCATGCACATGACCTGGTAATGCAGCTGGCAACACATTAACAGGTAGATTCACCTGCACAAAATGATTGAACATTGATAGTATAAATGTGAGGGGTCAGAACTTTCATATAACCAATTGATAAAATGATAAATGCAACTCAGTCTTCTAGAGGTACTTAACTGATATCACAGGGTTCTCATGTAGGTTTTAAAAATGTAAAATCCTCTCTGATGAAATCTAAAAATATGCATTATATTCTTGAAACAAAAAATTAGCTGCAAATAAATCTACACCGACGAACATACCCTGATAATACCATTTAATGTAGCATATGTCAAATTACATTGGACTGATATAAAATAGCGAAAATTTTATTTATTAAACTATAAAATTCTATGAGCATTTGATAAAGTCATAAGATATATTATAAAAAAGGAAATATCCAAAATATCTTAAAATTAAGTAATTAATTAATTGATAATTAATTTAATCTCAACAAAAACATTTTTATTAAATCTACATTAATAAACATAGCATTGATATTGAAAATTTCTACAATAAATTAAACTTATGATTCTGGTAAAATAAAATGGAAGATTATGAATAGAAAAAATCAATAAAAGGTAATATAATTCTTGTGATTATTTCAGTCATTTACTGGTTTCAAGGAAATAAGTGAATATTTCCAGAACACAAATGAGATTCATATAATTTTGGCACCTCTTAGGGAAGAGGACAATGATTTATCCAGCAATAATACATGACAAAGGTTTCAATAACTGATGCCAAATTACCTCATCTGCCATTCCCATTGGCCTTAGTCTTTTAGATATGTGGTCAGAATCTCCAGATGGGTAGTCAACAGATGGGTTAGTTGGAGGGGTCCTAGGCTGCTTCAAAGCAGCTTAAAAAGACAATAAAAGCATTCAATAATCAAGCAACACCAACAAATTAAGACTAGGAGATAACAGAAAGCAAAACAACGCATTACCAGAGATTGAAGGAGCACCAAGACCTATAGCTCCTCCTCCAGAAACTGCAGGATGAGCTACAGTGGTAGGATTTGACATCCAGCCTGCCAGGGGTGTTGGCACGGGTGCTGTGGTAGGTTGAAATTGCTATACACCAATGAAGCCCAACACAATGTCAGCACCAAAGTAAAGATCACAGTGACGACAAAGAACTAAGCAATGCCTATAAAAGCAGGAGTGCAGATGATTGGTTAGTATCCCACCCCATGTGCGCCTAGAGGAGGAAATCCTCCAGCCTTTGGCAAGGATCCAAGTAGCGGATTATTAGCAGGTGATGGAGCCCGTGCACCATTTGGCTGTCCACATGAGTGATCCACAAAAAGAGTTTTAATATCTGGATTTGGCCTAGGATTCTTACAGAGCTGATGCTGCCAATTCAAGCTGCAATCATAAAGGATTAGAAAGTTAGAAAGGACTAAGAAGAAGATATACTCTGCAAAAGCATAAACAGTAGCCCCACTTTCTCACCAATTCACACTGCCCAGATGAATTGAAGAACACACTTCTCAACTGAATACTACATAACATTGTACAGGAGATAGATCCTATTTAAATAAGAGTTCAATGGCTGGACTACATATTGCATGTTTACAATGCTAACAGAATTCTGAAATTGGAGGATGAGCTAATTCAGTGGAAAACAAGATATCAGAAACAATCTCGTTGCCAGGATGTATATTTCACAGGCAGTGCACAACCTTTAAATTGGGTGATAGTATGTTGGATTTTTGTATTTTTTGAGAAATTTACCTTTGATTAATGAGAGTTCGTAATCTTGAGTTTTTGAGGTTAGGAAACTGCAATTTGTCACGGAATAAGGGATTTGCTTCAATCAGCTTTTTAAGTTCAATCAACATGATTGCCCTTGCAGACTTTGTATCGCCGTACTTTGACAATTGTTCATTTTCCCTGTAGTATGAGAGATTCAGTGTCTGTGTCTACAGAAGTTTTACAGTAACTGGAACAAAGTATATATGGGCATATCTATACCTGAAATTCTCCAATGTCAAGAGCTGTGTGATTTCCTTGAATAGCTCTTCATTGAATGTGGAAAAAACTTTTAAATCCTTCACCAATATTTCTACAGCCTTTGACCTGTCGTGCCTATAAAAATTTAAACAGTTCAAATAAAGGTCAAATTTTCGAACATTAACTGCCAACCAAGCCTCTTAAGTGGGCTTGTAAGCTTACTTATCTAATGCTTCGAGGTATTTCTGCTTCCTGATCTCAAAAAATATCTTCATTGAATACCGATTATCATCAACTTTTGTGAAACCAGAGAGATATCTTTCAACTTCATCCCAATTGCCATTGTGCACTTCATCCTCAAAATATTTCATGTTAAAGAAAAACCCAGACTCTTGTTCAAGCCTATTATTACAAGAAATGAGAAAAGTGATAAATGTGGTCCAAAAAATAATCGTGAATAACAAAATAACAAACTTAAATGGCAAAAGGCCCACTTGTGAACAGTCTCTTTGAATTTTTCCTCTTCCAGAAACTGTAAAATCAAGAACACCAACTCTCTACTGAGAGACGACATCGTAGCCGCCTCAGCTTCGATTAGAAAGACACGTACAAGGATGAGCAATAGCAAACTAGATCTGCAAACCTCACATGAAAAAACAAGTTAGAGAAATTCAGAAACGTTACAAATCAGATTATATGATCAACAATCCGAATCCAAAACATCAATGAAATCATTTACTAGAACCGACGTAGCATTTAAGAAAGAAAACTACCAGAATTGCAAGTTTATCTTAAAATCACGCAAGGAAGGATAAGTGAAAAACGAGTTGACTCTGTCTCAGAAGATCAAAGACAAGAAAGTAGCTTTAAATCTATATAGGAATCCAGGATGCAAGAGAGGAAAAAGCTTCAGAGAGAGAGAGAGAAATAAAAATAATGGCGAAAACAAAATAAAATCACATGGAAAAGCCTGTCGACTCGAAAGCAACAGATTCGGAAATTAGAGTGACTCCTGAGGGAGTTCTCTCACGTCTCTCACCTTCAAAGCCAGAAAACAAACGCACCAGAACAAAGCAGAGGGGGAGAGCCTTCTCTCTCCTGAATGGACTATTACACTTTCTCGCTCCTCAGGGAGGCTCTCTCTCTAGAGATATACACAGGACATTTGAACTTGCAGATGTGTTTTTTACATAGGGTGCAGCAGATTTGCGAGTGATAAGAGCAGTTGTTTATCACCGAAAGGTTCGAATATGTATGATAAGCTATTAGATATTTACAGTGACTTATATTATACGTCCAGCTTCTTGCGGGGCCCATGAAGCAGGCTCCAATTTGTCAACTTGAGTCGGCTCGGAATCTCGAGCGGACAGCTGTCCTTCAGCTTGGAGTAAAACTTTGAACAGTGCTGGCCTATAACTCCGTTATTCGATTAGATCTTCAACGAATCTGTAATGATAAATTTAACATTAAATATCGTCCCTAAATATAATATAAAATTTGCCCAAACGACATATGAAATAAATCCTTATTTATTGATAAAAAAACATTTACCTTTCATTACTTAAGTTTGCCTTTAACGTTAATAAAAAAACATTTACCTTTCATTACTTAAGTTTGCCTTTAACATTTTTTGCTACTTTCTTTTTATTTTTTATAACTACTTTCTTTTTATTAGAATTAACCACGATGGTCCTACTTTTAAAAATGCTTTTATATATACATATAATGATATTTACTTCAAATTCTTTATATTTATTATGTCAAATTTACAATCATATAAAATTACGTGTCTTATTTTAACATTTTAAAAATAGGATACATAATCACAAAAACTTGATATAATCATTAATAAATGTAAAGAATTTGACCACAGATTTTTATATATATAAAGTTTTGAATTTCAAATCAAGGGCAATAAATTAGTTTTAGTGATTATCATAATGGAGTCCGTTTGGGAAAGTGGTAGAAAAGTACTTTTACGTAAACCGAAGTAAATGCATGAATAAGATATCTCGATTTATAAAAAACACTATTAAATGTATTTTTAAGAGCTCAAACGCTCTCCTAAACAGGCAAATGATGTGTACCAAGAGCTTATCACATTGTATATTATTCAAATATAATTTAAGCAATTTAGGATTCATATTAAATTTGTTTACTTTATTTTTAATAAAAAATTATCATAATGTGTATAAAAGCCTAATTAAGAATAACATTTTATCTAACAACTTTTTATTAAAAAATTAGTTGTTGAAGATTTTAAATCTGAACCGATGAAATTTATATTTAAAAAGTGCAGATGATAAATTCTTTGGTATTTATCATGATGAAGAGGACTGAAGTTGCTTCTAAAACAAACTTAACTTGGAAGCACGTCTATTCCAAATTTTGGACTTTTTATTTGGTTTATTTAGAGTAACGTTTTCAAAAACTAAACGCACGTTTAACAATATTTTTCCATAAAACGAGATAATTCACTTTACATATTTATTTTAATTTGTATAAAAATATTTGTTTACCGTGTTTCCAAACAGAGCTTAGTCAAGTGGCGTCAAGTGGCGAGGAGTGAGAATTCAATGAACATCGGATAGGGAAGTGAATAGTTTCATGATGCAGCCAACGAAATATTTGTCCAAGTTTAGTAAAAACAAATATAACAAATTTGCCAAATAAATAAACAATTCTTTTTTTTTTTTTTTGCCCTTCTTCCATTGTGATGGGCACAAATCTGGCTTTAACATATGCCGTTGGATTCACATATTTCGTCAAGAAAGTCGGTGTGGTGATGGATCGGAGGGATAAAAAGTGAGGAAGAAAGGAAAGAGTACGAATAGATCACAGGGTGACGACAGAACGATGTAGGGGTGGGGATGTGAGAATATTTAACCCTTTATGTTCGAGAATATTACAATGTCTGCCATTGTCAATTGCGAAATCAAGTTCGAGTTTTTTTTTTTTTTTTTTGTGTGCCAAGTCAAGTTCAAGAGATATGTGCGCACTTTAGTTGTTTATATCACGTGACGGGCATATCTCATGATCGCGATACGAGATAATGATATATTGAAGTATGTATGTTTTGTCTATTGAATTAAAAGCTGTTTTTGCCCTTTTTACAAATATTTTGAAAGTTGGTCATTTACGGAACGCATTTAAGTGCTTTTGTTTCGACCTTATACTTACAATTTAGGTTTTATTTTAAAATTTAAATTTTATTTAAATACTCATATTTTTCAAAAAATTTATTTTGAATAAAAAATCTCGATTTGGAACCTAACTTTTAAAAAAATTATTTTTTTGTCAAATCACACACTTCTCCTAATAAATTTTGTCTTTCATATTTTTTTTCTTTCTCTTTCATCTTTCCTACATACTTTTTACCTCGAACTCAGTAAAAGCAAATAACTTCCCAAAAAACAATCTTTTAAAACATAGGTTTTGCTTCGAAATCTGTAAAAGATATTCTCTAAAATCTATTCTCCAAAACCTAGGTTTTACCTCGATATCCGTAAAAGTTGTTTTGAAAATGACTTCCAAATAAGCCTAAGCACCCATATGTAATATAGTTGCGATCAAAACTATTTTTTAACATGATATATAATTTATGAGGTTGGTATATAATAAAAATTTTATCTAAACTTGCATTAACATGATTTTATGACTATTATGCAAAAGGAGCCTAAGTGTGTGTTTAGGAACTCCATTGGAAGAAACGGGTTCCGTTGGGAGAAAGGAATTTACGAATTTGTAGATGATTTTACAGATTTTAAGATGATTTTTACGAATTCTAAAATAGTTCTGTTTCAACTTACATGCATCGTTGGAAAAACAAAGTTCCCAAACAAGCGCTAAATCTAATGATAAAAGATGTGTCATTTGTGACACTAAGTTGTCTAATTTTTTTTTAAAAAAAAAAGGTGTTACCATTTTTTAAGGGTGGATTTGTATCTAACCCTAAAAATGCATTCAATATTTAAAAGTATTTTGTAATGTATTTAATATTATGAAATATTTTTTGTGTGTGATGTGTTCATCTTTGTAAGATATTTTTTGATGCAATTTTCCATTTAATAATTTAGGGTGCTAGAATCACGAAAAAATAATTAAGAGTGTTTAATGCATATAAAGAATGCTTGAATATATTGGATGCATAAAAAATTCTTTAAAGTGTTGAAAGGATCTTAGAAAATACTTCAAACTATTAGATCCACCGTAAAATATTTTAAATGTTGCATGGAATTGAAAAAATACTTGAGAGTTTGGCTGTGCTTTAACCTTTTTTTAATACCATCATAAATAAGCTATTCTCACCCCATAAATGAATGAGTTAGATTACTATTTTAAATATTAAATTAATTAACTAGTTATTTATAAAAAATATGTGTTAGTTTTTTCAAAATATTGATTTTACTTATTTGTATTAAAAGTACTCCTTCATTAAAATATCATTCATGAATGCTCGTTACCCCAAAATGAATGGGTGATCTCGTGGTTTTTATATGTGAGGATACGTTGTTAATGCCATGTTTGGTATGATGGAATTGGGAGATGGAAATGGAAATGAAATTCATTTTCTTTGTTTGGTATAGTGGAATTGAAAATGGAAATATAATTAAAAATGGGTAGAAATGAATTCCATGATGTAACCCATGGAATTGTATTCAATTTCATGGAATTGATTTTTTTACCCCTTATTTTTTCTATATTTATATCCATTTACATCCTCATTTCCATCTTCATTTCTATCTCCATCTCTATTTCCATTTTCACCAAAATCAATTCCAGTGTACCAAACGAGTCATAAGTGTTTCGTTTTTTATTTTTCCATTGAGGCCGAACCTAAACATGTACCGGAGAGATAAATGTCCATAAATTGATAAGAACATAGATAGGGATGTTTGGGGAGGAAGTTATAAATGAGAAGGGTAAAAATGAATGGAAATAATATTATATTTATTATTAAAATATATCACTTAACTAACTCTTACATTTTGGTAAAAAATAATATATATATATATATAGAGAGAGAGAGAGAGAGGAAGGGTGGAAGTTCCATTTTTACAACGAGAATTAAAAAAAATAGAGTAGAACAAGTCTCATTGATCATAAGATGCTAATAAAAAAATTATGAGTATTTATTTAAAAAAATTCTCATAACAATGACTACACCTTAAAGTTGATAGGGATTGCATCCTAATCAAGATTGACTTCTCTGCTTTCAAACAAATTTATTATAACTGTGTGTAGTTGGATTTAATGTAATGACTCAAATTTATTAGACTGAATTTAAATATTTAAATTTAATATTATTCTTAACCCACTAGGGTTGGATCTAGTGGAACTACAAAAAGATCTAATATCTTGTAAATTATAGAATCAATATTTGAATCATTACTGGAAAAAGTGTTTAAAGTGGAATTGATTCCAACAAAATAATCCATGGACTTAACAAGACTAATATTGTTAAAAGGAATATTTACATTTAAGTCCCAAACAAGAGAATTAATGAATAAAAGGTTTCAAAGATTCACAAAATTACCATAAGATCCATGTAGTAGCTGTTGAGGTTGTTAATGAAGGCTAGTGAGATTGTTAATGAAGGCTAGTGAGATTGTTAATGACAACGTTAGCAACTACCATTAGGATCTTATGGTAATTTTATGAATCTTTGAGATTAATTTTTTTTATTTAGACGTGATGGCAAATTTCACTTTTTAAAATCTGATGTAAAAGGCTGACTGGCAACATGACGAGATTGAATTTAAGGAGTGCTTGTGTTTGATGGGTCAGAGTCTGAGAGATATGCATTGGGTATATTTTGATTTTATGGAATATAATCAAATATTATTTTATTTTATTTTAATTTTTGAAGAAAAGGACACCGCACTATGAAACATATTATTCCAAGTCTGTGTCTTGAAAGTAAACATTCAAAAGGAAAGTAAACCGCATGATACCCGAGTTCACATTTGGATCATCGAATCCGTCATGGGGTGTTTGGTAAAACTTATACACTCTCTAAAAGTATATTCAACAGTGTTTTTCTGTAAAACGAGACAATCGCCTCTATTTATTTACCTCGATTTGAATAAAAGTACTTCTCCACCGCTTTCCCAAACGGACACATATGTTTGTGTATATAGATTTAAATTGTGTAATTTTAAAAAAAATACTCATTTTAAGAGAGTAAACATTTAAGATTAAAAAAACTATGTAATCAACTTAAAGTCTAGATATTTCTTTTATGCTTTGCACCAAATGTTATGGTCTATTGCATTGGTGGCCGCACCCCTATTTTCAGAAAATTAGGTATATATTAGCATTATGTGATTTATTTTACATCAACTCATTTGTTAATTTTGAATTCACTAGATTTTTGTTTAAATTTTCTCAAAAGATATTAAGAATAAGTCACACTTATCTTCTCAAAAAATAATTTGCACCCCTGAATTAAGGTCATGAGTCCATCACTAGTCTATTGGATTCTAAACATGTAGAATATATAACTGATTTATTTTGATTATAAATATAAATTTTTAATCCAATTTTTTTAACTTTATATTTTTTTCCTTAACGCATCCAATATCCTTGCTAATTACATATATTAAGAGTGTTTTTATGAAATTTAGTTTTTATAACCATGTTACAACAACAAATCATTGCCAAATAAATAGAGTTGACTACATAGATTACACAACGTTATCGTACCGCTCTATCGTATACCAAATCTCTTGATAAGTTATTAACCAAAAGAGTACATATAACCTATCGAGAATGCGCTTTAATTTTCATCTACCTCTTATAAAATGACTTTATATTTTCCTCGGTGTTTAACACACATGTTTATATAAAGTATTTTAAAAGGGGGAAATTAATTTAGTTATTTATAATTTTAATTCGATTGTAACTCATATTTTACACTTTAACTTGATAAAACTCAGTCTCTATAGTTTATGACCCAGCTATGAATTTTGACTTATTGTAATTGAATCTTATAATATTTTCCTTTTTATAATTTGTTATATATATATTTTAGAAAGTAAAATTATATGTATAATAAAGGTCAATGAGTAAATTATAAAATTATTAAAATTATCAAGATTGAGTTGTACTAAATTAAAATTTAGATACCAAGTTGTTGCAACTAAATCAAAACAACATGGAGTGATTTGTATCAAGT
>JANTPZ010008336.1:0-12412 GCA_025593235.1 Vachellia pachyceras
TATGCTATTCTCTTTCAAATTCTATGAATAAGTGTTCAATAATTTCCTAAAAATAGATTTTAATATTACTTTTTCCTTTGTAAAAAAATATTGGGATGAAAAAAATGTTAAAAAATACATAAAATATAATTTTTTTTAAAAAAATAAAAAAGTGGGTTAGGCAGGCTGGCCCGCCAACCCGCGGGTTGAGGGTGGCGGGCTAGCTTTTGCCAG
The DNA here is from genome assembly GCA_025593235.1 of Vachellia pachyceras. Taxonomy (NCBI): domain Eukaryota; kingdom Viridiplantae; phylum Streptophyta; class Magnoliopsida; order Fabales; family Fabaceae; genus Vachellia; species Vachellia pachyceras. The sequence continues at coordinate 214 of JANTPZ010008336.1, forward strand.
CCCACCAGCCCGCCAAACCCGCGGGTTGAGGGTGGCGGGCTAGCTTTTGCCAGCCCACAGCCCACCAAATTTGGCGGGCTGGCGGGCTGGGCCCGCCGGCCCAACCTGCATTACCACTACTAGTGGTGGGTTAGCCCATCTACGAGACTAACACATGTATTTGAGTTGGGTAGGGAGTTTTTCAATCCACTTTAAAATGGACTGAACCTAATAACCCAAATTCCCTCCAACTTGAGTGGGCCCACCAATGTAAACAGTGGGTCCGTTTGGCAATGCTATGGAGAAGTACTTTTATACAAGCCGAGGCAAATATATGGAGGAGATTATCTTGTTTTGCAGAAAAATACTGTTGAACGTGCTTATAAGTAGAAGCACCGCATTGCCAAACGGTGCCAGTATTAACGTAGGATTTGACCAAGAGGGGGTGAATTGGTCACTTTTAAAATTTAAAATCACAAAGTCACCGAGTGAGCAGGTAGAGAAGATGGACACGAGTGATTTATCCTGGTCCGGTCCTCTTGACCTCTGTCCAGTCCTTAGAGCATCTCTGAGATTTTCAATCCAATATCAGCACAACAAACAGAGGCTTCACAAGCCCTTACAATGGGAACTCACTCCCCCTTACACTTTTTACTAAAACAGAGTACATTACACTCTATTTTCTGACTCGAACTTAGCTCAACAAGCTCAAAGCCTCAACCTTGAGTTTCTCACAGATTTATAATGAAGGTTGATTAGATAAACTCTCTCAAAAGAGTGGATAGCAATTACTGAAGCATAAGGAGTATAATGAATGATTTACAGAGAGCGTAATAAATGTAGAAAGATATTCAGATTGTTCATCTCTCTTCTCTGAATTGAATGCTTGAGTTTTTATAGTTGAGAAGTAATGAAGTAGCCATTAAACTCCATTAATAACCGTTACTCACATCACCAACCAATCTGTTTCTCCTTGAATGAACGACGGCGAAGATTGAAGACGAATGTTAAATGCTCTTTGTCTGAGAAGGATTGTGTCTGCTTTTTCCTTGTTTCATAAGTTAATGAATCTGCATTTACGAGAGCAGTTAGCATTCAAAAAGTCGTTACATAAATAAGGAAAGTTTCTGCAGAGTGTAAGGTGAAGTTTTCAGATGTAAAGATGTCAAACAAAGTAGTGCTCGAGCATATCATTTCACTACTAGAGTATTGCAAAGTATATTTTAAAGGAAAGCTCAATGCTATAACTCAATGCTGTAGCATGGTATGAAAGTATTTGAAAAATAATCTTGATGCTCAAGCATTAATGCATAATGCTTCCAGTATTGCTAATACTATAAGTTAGTGCTTGAAGCATAAAAGTAATTTTGCCAGTAAAAAGGGTCAATGCTTGAGCATTGAGTCTTAGTGCTTGAGCACTGACTGAGCTTTCAAAGATTGCTGGAGCATTTAGTACAAGTAGAGATGAAATATCATATTTAACAAACTCAACACTCGAGCACTAGATCATGGTGCTCGAGCATTGTGAGTGCTGCCACAACTTGCTGGAGCATTTTTAGAAAGCATGAGTGAACAATAAAACTTTGAGCCCGATGCTCGAGGATTGGGTTCCAGTGCTCGAGCATTGGCAATGCTTCCAGTTTTTGCTGGCAGGAATCACTCGCAGCATAGCACTGAGAAGAAAATCCTTAACACTTGAGCACTGAGTTCTAGTGCTCGAGTATTGGCTCTGCTTTTTGTCTTTGCTTGAAGCATTTACTGACAGCATTGATAAAAACCTCAATATTTGAGCATCGTGTCCTAGTGCTCGAGCATTGGATATGCTTCCAGCCTATGCTTGAAGTAATGACTGACATCACTGTCTGATAGCCTTTGATTTAAGCCCGATGCTCGAGCATTGAGTACCAATGCTAGAGCATTGACAATACTTCCTATTATGCTTGAAGTATTCCATGAAAGCATTGCACAAAACCTTAAGTTCCAAAACACAATACTCGAGCATTGAGTTCCAATGCTTGAGTATTGGCAATACATTGACAAACTACTCAAGCATTCTCAGAAAACATTGAGTTCTAACTTTGAAAAGGAAAAACAAACATGTCAAGCTCAAGGATTTAAGTTTCAAAAACAGTTTTCAACTTTATAATTCATTTAACACATAAAATATCAATTTTGTTATTATCAAAACAAGGTTGATACAAACAAATTTTCTAATTTGGTGTTAGTGAAAAAGACTAACTTTAACTTGAAGACAAGTTGGAACAAATGGGAATTTATTTTAGAAGTAATGATTCAATTTCTTATCTCTTGTCCTACAGGTTCTGGAAATAAAGAGATAGGCAATAAAGCCTTTGCCTTATAGAAAGGGATTGATGTTATTGCTTTATCCTCATGAGGATATACAAGAAAGCATCGGTAAAATAATAGTTACTCTTTTGATTTTATTTATAGGGTAGAGAGAGAATGCTTTATTTGTATCCATTTAAAGTTACCCATTAATTTTTTAATGTAAATATACAATTTTACACTTCCTTTATTGATACGAATTGAAATGGGGAAGATGCTAGAATAAGAAAAAGATAAAAGAGCAGAAAAGTATCAGACCAATAGAAAATTGAGGAGTAAAATCAATGCTTATTCTTCTTCTTTTGTGCTTACACTTGTCCCTTTATATACATGTGTAGGGATAAATATTAGTCTAACTAAATGCTGACTATTAGTTACAGCTTGAACTAAATTCTAACCACCATCTTTATTACATCATGTCACCCCCCACAATCTGGAGCATGTAATCAACCATGCCTAGCTTGGACAAAAGAGTATGAAATGGTGTAGGAGAAAGTGACTTCGTAGTTGGGTTGCCACAACGTCAAGTGAGAGAAAATAGAGATAGTATGTGTTTTTCTATGCCTGCGACTGAGCCCATCCCCTACAATCACCCTCCTGATTGGCCTCAGGCGGATTGGAGGTATTTAGAGGGGAAAGCCTATTAGGAGAATAGGGGAGATGCCTATCTGAGTCAAATGCTTATAGTAACAAGGAAGGAGCAAGAGGGAAAATGCAACGGTACAGATTGAAGCTTGTCAGGGGAAGTTTCACTAAAGCCTAGAAAGGAAGATTGGATGATGGAGCAAGAACCAAATGAACATGGTGTACATAAGGACCCGCTGTCATATAGAGAGGTACTGAGACCTAAGATGAATAAGGAAAATGAGCAAGAGAAGATGAATGAAGGGGATGAGGTATGAGATGGGAACATGTTCTTCAGTAACCAGGATGACTTACTATGGGGCATTTCTATCACGAAGAGTGATAAAGGACTGTTATTGGAGTTCTCGAAAGAGGAGAAGCAAAGATTGGAGTGTTACTGGCAAAATACCTTAATAGTAAAGGTGTTAGGAGGACTACAAGTTATATGCAGATGAGAAGGAAGGTACAAGCCATGTGGGGTAAGTGAGGTAAGGTGGAGTTGAATGTGATAGGCAATGGCTTCATGTTAGCCTCATTTACAAGCTTAGATGATTATTTCTTTGCTATGGAAGGAGCTCCTTGGTTAATTCAAAATCATTATCTCACAGTGCAAATGTGGAAGAGGAATTTTGATCTGTGGAAAGAGAGCTTGAACAGGGTTGTAATTTAGGTCAAACTACTAAGACTTTGAGATGCAAAATTGTACAGAAAAATGCTAACAGTGGAGAGATGCATAGGAAAGAGGTCATATGAGATGGAAGGGTAGGTAGTACTTTGAGATTTACTGCCCTTGAGGTAGAAAGAGATATTGAAGGTGAGGAAAGTCCAGCTGGCCCCCACAGAAAGCCTCTAAAAGAGATTTCAAATGAGATGAGATGAGAGGGAAAACAAGAGAGATAAAAAACTAGCAAGGAAAAGGAGAAGGTGTCAAAGAGAGATTTGACAAGGAAGATCAATTTAGAAAGGAAAAAGGCTGGAAAAAAGAATGATATGACATGTATAGGAAAGGAGGGAAAAAGTGGTTTATTGAGAAGTACGTAAGAAAATAAAATTAAAAGCCACCAGGAGAAATAAGAAGCATCCAGTGAAGAGGAAGCCTCCAGAGTTTTATTGGGCCAATATAAGGCCCAAGTTAATGTGCTGAAACAGAGAAGCATGGAGAAAGTGATACAGGAATCATATAAGACTAGTATACGCCAAGAAATGTTGGAGCAGAGGAGTTTAAATGAAGAGGAAGGAAATGGGCCGGATGACAATAACCTGGCACGTTTTACAGATAAAGCAACATTTACGATAGAGGTGGATGAGGTGAAGCCTCCTAACCCAATTGTTCATATGGAGCTATTAGATTCACAGGGAGAAGACGTGATGGGAAGCATGTCTAAAGAGATGGCTATGCTGTGGCTTGTGGCGGGGGATTTTAATGATATCAAGAGTAGTGATGAGCAAAAATGAAGAGCTCCCCTGAACATGAAAAAATGCGACAGGTTCATAAGGATTATTGACAATTGCAAGCTTATTGACATGGGCATATAAGGACCTAGGTATACATGGAGAGGACCTAGGGTGGGATTCGGTGGTAGACTCTATAAAAAAACTAGACAAAGCCCTCTGCAATCTAATTGGAGGAAATTATTTGTGAATGCTATTGTCTAAGTTAGAGTGAGAATGCAATCTAATCAACATCTTTTATTAATATAGATGAATGGCAAGCAAAGTGTTCAAAACAGAAGACCTTTTCGCTTTGAAGCCATGTGGCTTAAGCATGAGGGCTTCAAGGAAATGCTAGGGAATCATTAGGATGGTAGTAAGCCTATCAGTATGAGTTACAACAGTTAGTTCCTAAGCTACTATATTGGAATGCTTGCACTTTTGGGTACTTGAAAAAAAAAGTAGCTTCAGCAAAGGGTTGGAAATTTATAAAGGGCTGCACAAAATAAGCCCAGTTACATAAGGGAGGAGCTAGAGCTACAGCTTAGAAGAGAGTTAGAAGATATTTTGGATAAAGAGGAAATATTGTGGTTCCAAAAGGTGAGAACTCAATGGCTTCAAGATGGAAACCGTAACACTAAGTATTATCATGCTAAAACTACTATTAGAAGAAGGGAAAATAGGGTGTCTATGCTCAACAATGAGAGTAATAAATGGGTGGAGGATGAAATTGAAGTTGAAAATATGGTTAACCTATTTTTTCAAAAGCCTTTTGATGAAAAGATGACCTCTTGGCCTTGGTACCCAACAAAACACACTTGGCCAAGAATAGAGAATGAGGAATGGTAGAGTATGATTTATCATTTAACGAATGAGGAAATCAAAGAGGCAATGTTCGTTATAGGAGGCAATGAAAGCTCTAGGAGAGGATGGATTTCAAGCCATCTTCTTTCATAAGTGCTAGGATATGGTTGGAAATAGTGTGTGTAATTCAATTAAAGAGATGTGGGAGAGTATGGATAAGATAAGGGAAGTTAACAAGACCTTTACTTCTCTAATTCATAAAATAGAGTGTCTAGAGAGAATTGGTCAATTTCGGCCCATTTCTTTGTGCAATGTGGTTTACAAATGTTTGTCTAAGATTATAGTGAAAAGGCTGATGAGGATTATGTCTAAGATGGTCTCCCCTTTCCAGGTTAGCTTTGTTCCTGGATATAACATTCATGATAACATAATTATTGTCCAGGACATTCCATGAGAAGAAAGAAAGGCAAGAGAGGTTTCATGGCCATTAAAGTTGATCTAGAAAAGGCCTATGATAGGTTGAACTGGCAATTTCTAGAGAAAGTCAAGGAGGAAATAAATTTCCCTCAGGAAATGATCAAACGAATCATGGCGTGTGTGGATAGTGAAGAGACAAAAATTCTCTAGCATGGTAAGAAGCTACAAATTTTTTAACCTTCTCTAGGGCTCAGATAAGGGGACCCTCTATCTCCCTATCTCTTTATCCTAGGCATGGAAAAACTCACTTATATGATTCTTGATAGAGTCAGAGAGAAACAATGGTTAGGAATGAGAGTGGGACATAAAGGTCCTAATATATCGCATATGATGTTTGCCGATGACATGATACTATTCATAGAAGCTAACTTAACCAAATTGAAATTGTTTTGAATTATTTGCAGGAGTTTGAGACTATGACGGGGTATCGTGTGGGTCAGGAGAAAACAAATATTTTCTTCTCACCTAATACAGGGGTTCACATGAGGAAGGAAATTTGCAAGAAAAGTAATTTTAAAGAAGTGGAGGATATGGGGAGATATTTTGGAGCAATCTCATATTTCCTAAACGTAGAAGAGAAAAGTATAAGAAAATTGTGGAGCGTGTCAAAAGGAGACTTCAAGGTTGGAAAGCTTCAAGTCTATCTATGGCTGGAAGGATCACTTTAGTAAAGTCAGTTGTAAATTCAATGGCTTTGTATCTTATACATACATGATAGGATACCGCAGAATGTTATAGATAAGCTTGAAAGAGAGAGTCGTAGATTTGTGTGGGGGAAGAGGGGAGCACTCGAAAATGGTATGCAGTTTCATGGGGAAAGATGTGTAGGCTAAAGGAAGAAGGAGGGATGGGGTTAAAAATCTGAGAGGAATGAATGATGTATTCTTATACAAAGCCATGTGGCATATGCATACTAATCCTAATGATTTATGGGTGCATGTCCTTAATGGTAAATATGGAAGAGGTAGAAATCGAGCAGAGAAACTGGTAGTAAAGGGGAGTGATTTAAACCTGTGGAAGGAACTTGCTAAATTATGGGATGGTTCAAGGAGAATATAGAAAGCAGAAAGGAGCCATCAATCAGGAGGAGTAATGGAATCCTAGAAAATAGTAGTGAGGAAGATATAGGATTCTTGTGGAAATTGTCGAATAATGGAGAATTCAATTTTAAATCAACATATCAATGGACACGAACTGCTCAGAGAGGCCAGGAATTACCTGAATGGAGGTGCATTTGGAAGTTGTGGGTACTTGAACGAGTCAAGGTGTTTGCCTGAAAGATGCTCCACAGAAGACTTGCAACAAGAGATATAACGTGTAGATGGAATGGTGGATATAGCGAATGCCTCATATGTGTCCTACAAATAGAAAACCAAATACATGCACTTAGAGATTTTCTATGTGCCACACAGCTTTGGAGAGAAATTGTATCTACTGATAGAAGAGAACCCTTCTTTGGCTCTGACTAGGACGAATGGATAAAATAAAACCTCAAGAAAGGAATGATTCAAGAGGGAGAGGAGAGTTGGCCTGAGCTGTTTATTGTAGTATGTTGGTTAATTTGGAATGGGTTAGTGCATGATGAGAATTTTGAAGTGCCTCCTAATGGAACACAAATTGCATATCAGATTGTGGAGGACTGCAGACATAGGAAATTGAATAATCTGTTTAATGAAGTCAAAGAGGAGTATGTGATGATCCGCTGGAAACCCCCTCCTACAAACTGGTGTAAGCTTAATACGAATGGATGTAGTGCAGGCAATGGAAATGAAGGATGTGGGGGTGTGATAAAGGGAGATTGTGGGGAATGGATTAGAGGATTTTTGACTCATCTACTAGGGAAAGACTCGATTGAAGCAGAGCTAATTGGATTAATTGAGGGGGTTGAGTTATATTGGGAGATGGGATTTACGAAAGTGATTACTGAGGGTGACGCTAAGAGGATAATAAAAATGAGTTTTGATAATCAGATACTTACAGGATATCGGCATCTTCAGGGGAATTTAAACAGATTAATTTCAAGACAATAGGAGCACGTGTACAGGGAAGGAAATCGTTGTGCTGATAAACTTGTAGCCTTGAGTCTTGGGCAAGAGTACTGGAGGAAGATATGGGAGATGCCACCGTTGGAGGTCTTGCAAATACTGGAAGAAGATAGAACAGGGGTTCCTTTAGTTAGGCGTGTGTTGATGTAACTGGACTTCGTAAAAATATCCGCTAATTGATCTTGGGATCGTAACAGTAGAAGATGAATGACACCCTGTTAAACCTTGCCATGGACTAGATGGCGATCAAGTTTAATGTGTTTGGTACACTCATGCAAGGTAGGATTTGAAGCAATCTAAATGGTTGATTGGTTATCGTAGTATAACAAGGAAACCTTAGAACAAGGAACATGAAGATCATCAAGCAAGTACAATAGCCATTGGATTTCACAAGTTATGACAACCAATGCGCGATATTCAGCTTCAGATGATGATTGAGATACAGTCCGTTGCTTCTTAAACTTCCATGAAATGAGAGAATTATCAAAGAAAATACAATAACCTGGAATAGATCTCTTGGAATCAACACAAAGTAGCCCAATCACTGTCACTAAAACCCTTTATCTGAACATCAGACTTAGAAGGGAAGAAGAGGCCTTTCGCTGGTGTAGATTTAATGTATTGGATAACTCGATGAGCAGCCTGATGGTGTAAGCCAGTCGGATTAGCCATGAACTGACTAAGTTGTTGAGCAGCAAAGGAGATATTCAGCCAAGTAATAGTGAGATAAAGAAGTCTTCCAACTAATTGACGGTAAGAGGTTTTGTCCTGCAAAGGAGTACCAGCATCAAGACTTAATTTGGTATCCCTATCCATTAGTGTGGAAGTAGGCTTGCAATTAGAGTAACCTGACTCATTTAATAGATCTATAGCAAATTTCCTTTGACAAACATAAATACTAGATTTACATCTGGCAACCTCAAGTCGCAAAAAATACTTGACAGCACCAAAATTCTTGATCTTAAATTGAACATCAAGATTGTATTTTACTGCTTCAATCTCAGACAAATCATTACCCGTTTGAAGGATGTCATCAACATATACTAGAAGAGCAGTGAAACTGGAGCCAGAGGTTTTGACAAACAATGAATAATTAGCTTTGGACTCTGTGTACCCATAAGAGATGAAAGCATAAGAGAGCTTTTGAAACCATTAGCCACTACCTTGTTTAAGCCCATAAAGAAACTTTTGAAGTTTATAAACTAGTGTAGAATAAGAAGATTGAAGACGAGGAGGTAAAACCATATAAACCTCTTCATCAAGGTCACCATGTAAAAAAGGATTATTGACATCAAGTTGTTAAAGATGCCAATTATTAACAGTAGCCAAAGCAAGAAGCAATCTAACAGTGGTCATCTTAGCAATAGCAAAGAAAGTATCGAAATAATCAAGCCCTTCGGTCTGAGTAAAACCCTTGGTAACCAACTGAGCTCTATATCGATCTAAAGTTCCATCAGATTTATATTTCTTAGTGAAAATCCATTTACAACCTATAGGTTATTTCCCATTTGGTAAATGAGTGGTTATGTTCTAAAACCTTAATTTCAACATCCATAGCATCTCTCCAAGGTTTGTATTTGGATGCTTGGCGGTAGGTAGTGTTAATATCATCAGATGATAATGCCCTTTTCATCTTTTTCATCTTTTTGCAAAGATAGTGCAAAAACGTCATATGATAATGTCACTTTAATTTTAAATTTAAAGATAAATATTATTATCCTAATGTAACCTGCTAATCTATCATACGCTTATTCTACATAGTTTAATTTTGTGCCTCTCATTCATTGGGTGTAATGATATCAATCTCACAAATACTTTCAAAACTACTGATGGACCAACTCATCATCTTCTGCTTTATTTTTGTTTATGTTTTAATGTCAATTTTTCAAATTTGAAACTCCCATCCTCTTTATTTATTTAAACTTCTCTTCTTTAATTTAACCATGTACAATTCCACTAACCTACGCAACACAAGTCAATAATCTAATTGATAAAGGGTAAAGTTACATCTATCTATATGTATTCGCATTTTCCACATAACGATGTTTATATGAAAGATGTGTATATTACCTTAATGGGATATTGCATGTTGAATTACTGGCAAGTCAAAGTTAATGCCTTGAATTGAAGGGTACTTGGAGATTATCATTTTGAGGCTTTGGCCAACACCACCACCCACATCAACAAGTGTTCATATTCCATTCAATCCTTTATTTGTTTCAAATACTTGATTCATCTGCAGCATTGACAGGTCAACCATAGCCTTGTGAAAATTAGTTTTGAAGGTTCGATCTGTTTCCATATATTCAAATATAGGCATCCCGTGAACCTTCTTGAATAGGTTCTCTTCCTCATCAAGAATAACTTGCTTGAAGTTTTGCCTCTACATATAGCATCACATATACCAGCAAAATAGGCCATGTGTAATCGAATAGATAAGTAAAAATTGGCGATTATGAATGAAGCAAAACATAAACTACTTACCAAATTTTTATGTAAGTGGGGTGAATACATAAATTGAAGAATATAACGCATGAGATTTCATCCTCATGGGGGATTAAGTATTTACCAATATGACACAAAGCATAAAGCATCTCAATCCTGCTTGTTGATCAATTTTGTTGACAAAATAAGTCAAGGGAGATTAAGTAGAAAGCAAAAACAACATTCGGTCGAGCTGATGAGCCATGTCAGCATGTGGATTTGGGAGCTTTGAAGTGATTTCAGAAATAGACATGCCTTTAGGGCTTCCCTTATCAATGATCTCTAACAAGTTTAGTTTAATAGCAGCATTTAACACTGCAAGGTAAATGTGTCCAGTTGGTAACATCATAGGATTGAAAGGGGAATTAGAATCAGATTGATGATTCTCAATGGTGGCACTCATACTTGCTCTCAGCTTCTTTCTTGTAGACTCTCTATACTCTCTATAGTAACTATATATATACACACATGGAGGATAATATAGCAAATAGTGAACCATCCCCGTGACGTCAAAGACCCCCTCCTTAACAGCCCACAATTAGATTCAAGACTGGAATGTATCATACTCTTTGTAGTCGCTTACAACTAGGTCGAAGACTCAATAGAGTTGAGCATTCTCAAGTTGCCCACAACTTTGTCTAAGATTTGAAAGGTCAAATGTAATTCCAAATACCATGATCAGTAGTAGAGATTTTTGCCTGGACTTCAAGATTCACCAAACAAACATCTTCCCCATACTTTATCACAACTCAAACTCATAACTCAGTCACAACCAATCTACAACATACATATATAATCATGGGAGAATGACAATTAAGTCCCAAGCAAGGCAATTAACCACAAAATGGTCCCAAAGATTCAAAAAATTATCATGAGGTCCTACGAGTAACTGCCGAGGTTGTTAATAAAAGCTGCTGAGGTTGTTAATGATAACCTCAGCAGTTACTTCTGGGACTTTATGATAATTTTTTGAACCTTTGGGACCTTTCATTCATTAATTCCCTTGCTTGGGACTTAATTGTCATTTTCTCTATAATCAATGTCCATCGCATTCTTAATTATAATGTAATGTCACAAGACATAAGGAGTCAATAACACAAGTTATAATATCAAAATATTATCCGCTTACCAACAATTTATAAACATATATAATTTAGTTCACATGAGTAATTTCATGTTAATTTACAAATTGATCATCACATATAAGTTTTAAATCAAAATAATATTTACGATTCAAAAGATGTTTCCAAACCATCATAGAACCATGACAAGTATATAAAATAAATTAAATGTGGCGAAGCAAAAATACAATACCACAATAATCCAAAGTCTAAAACCCAAGTCACCAAAACAAATTAATCTATACAATTAATTAAATTATACATTAATATAATCCTAAACAAAACAAGTATATATATGAATTTATATAAAACTCTTTTTCTTTTTAGACTTTAATAAGTTCTCCAACAATTCTTCACTTACAATCACAATTCAAATTCTTTATCACAGTCACATTTCTATCATCCAGTAGTTTTATTTCATTTGCTAATGTTATAACCAATATACCAAAAATCCCCAAAAATTGCTATCTTTAAATCCTCAAATATAACATAAATCAAATATTCTCACATACTTATTAAAATCCAATTTATTTCTTTCATAAATCATTTCTCACTTATTAGAATCACTAAAAATATAGTTATCTACTCAATCTATTTAAGAATACCAAATTTCAACTCTTAAAATTCCTCCAAAAATTTCTAAAATTTATATCTCTTTATAAACCTCAAATCCAAATCACTCAATAATTAATGTAGACTCAAATATACTAAAATAAATTACAAAACTCAAATTTAATTAGTATAAAAGCCATATATGCCCAAATAATAATCTGGTTAAATAGAAAAATTATTTAAAAGTTTTAAATCAACCAATAGATAAAATGAAAATGATTAAGGGATTGTTTGGAATCAATTTGCAGACCATATGTTTGATTATAAAACCTAGGT
>JANTPZ010008337.1:0-12720 GCA_025593235.1 Vachellia pachyceras
AATCAGCCAAACAAAGAAGAGGTACTATCAATACGAAACAGTTGGTCCAAGTTTACCATGGCGATTAATGCGCAAGGATCTTCGATGCTAGCTCATCCAAGGCAGGACCGAGTGGAGATGTACCGGAACTCGGCGACTCGGATCGGAGGAAGGCCAGAACGGTGGCTACAAAGCTTCAACGGAAATTCTGAAGGAAGCAAAGGAAAATAACAAATGGTTCAAATCTTGTAGGGAGAGTTCCTCTTCGTTTCTCAGTCGTGAACTTTTTGTTGTTTTTGGTTCTCTCACTACGGAAACCAAAGTCTTTACATTATATAGATGTGTGTGTGCGCGCACACACGCACACAAAAGCCAGTTGAGTTATTCTCTCTCTAAAGAGTTGTTCTGTCTTCTCTCTCTCTCTTTCTATCTTCAAATTCTTGGCTGTGACTTGTCATGGTTAGAGAAAATTATATGAGAATTAAGCTAAATAGTAATTAAGAGATCATTAATAAAATGATAATAGTAATTAAGAAGAACGTAATTGAGTTTTTTATACAAATGGAAATAAAAAACAGAAAAGATAAAACAAATACGGAAGGAGGAACTAAGTGACACCCACTGCTTTCAGAAAAGCAACCATAAAGGATCCATTATGGATGTGGTGTCCAAAAACACTACTAAATGCCATTACATTTGATTTGTTTTTATTATAAAGCTTATTGGGACTGTATTAGACCAAACCACTTTTGACTTGAGCGGATTTGACTAAACCATATGGTTTTTCCATACTACTAAGCATTACCATCATCTTATTGAATGCAATTACACTGTTAAACACTGAATTTGCTCACCTCTCTCGTCGAAAATTCTATCTTTAATTCGTCACATGACAAGAGTTAGATCATTCTGTTAGATATAAATCTCGTTGGTTAATTTTTCAACTTGATTTTGATCAAATTTGTAATGATCAAACTTAATTTACATCCTCGACATGTCTTTGGTTTGTGATAAAACATGTTGACAATTTGGTGGTTTTATCAATAATATCATATCTATCCCTTCATAGGCAGACCTATGTTGGGTTCACCGAGTGCAGCCGCACCCCTAACTTTCAAAAAATTAGGTATATATTTGTACTATGCGATTTATTTTGCACACACTCATTTACTAATTTTGAACCCACTAAATTTTTGTTCAAATTCTTCTCAAAAGATATCAAGAATAAATCTCATTTATCTTCTCAAAAAATAATTTGCACCCCCTAAACCAATGTCCTGGGTCCACCACTGTATCCCTTTATTTTCGCTAATTTTTTTTTTTGTTGTCAACTATGCTCCTTCCCTTAGCTAATAAGTTAACAACTTTTTTATTGCCACCCATTGGCATGTCTTGCTTAATGGAGGCTTACTACTTCCTTTTAATGACATGGGCAATATTGCAACACTTTTATAAAGTTCATATTAGATTTTATTCTTTACATTTTCATTGAAATTTGGTTTTAATTCTTATAGTTTTAAATTATTGTTGTTCTGTATTTATAATTTCATAATGATTTGATTTGAATTAACAATGTTAAGTATATAAATCAAAACCAAAAACCCATTTAAAAATATAAAGATCAAAATTTGTGATTCGAAATCATGTAGATCAAAAATCAATATTTGATCAAATTTAAGGATAGATAAAGTACTAAATCCTTTAGGTAACTTTAAAGTCGATGACACCTTAAAAGAGTTAGGGTATGAGATCCTTTTATACTACCCTTTTATCATAACATAAAGTGCATGTTTGGGAAGAATTTCTTCCCAACGGTGTACGTAAGTCAAGACAAAATAATTTTGAAATCTGTAAAAATGATATCGAAAGTTATAAAAACCATCTTCAAATCCGTAAATTCGTTTCCTCCACAATCTCCCAAACACACACAATAACTTCTGATAAATTCGTTTCCCAAACGTATCTTATGTCTTCTTTTGGTTGAAAAAAAGGGAAATCTTTCCGTAAGGGTGAAAATGTAAATTCGAGCTTTAAAAAATAAAAGAATAAGAAAAATAATTAATTTGAAAGGAAACAACGCAATATGTGTCCGCCTAACCCATTGTATTAGCTGACTAAGGTATTGGACACTCTCACTAAATGGTGAGAGTTCTATACCGGGGAAGGTCACTTTGTTGTGGTTCCAGTCGAGGCGCTTGGGGAGGCATCCTAGCTCCTGGGTGCTTAGGTAAATGCCTGAGGGTAATTGACAGCTCGCCCTACCCAACATTGATATGACCTAAGAGGAATGGAAATTTTGCCCTGTCCTTGATTTGTGGGTGAGCCCAACCCCCTGTCTAAAATTTATATATAAAAAAAAAAGATGTGTCCGCCTAAAGTTCGGTGGCGTCTGAATATTTATTATTATTATTATTTTGGCAGCTTCAAATTTGGGGAAGTTTCACGTGTGGTCGCAAACACGTTACATTGTGATAGGACAAATCATTTTTTAGCTTACGTGGCAGCCAATGCCTGGGATAGCTTCTGCCCAAACAAAAAAAAAAGTGAAGGATGGTAATGAACACTTATTTGGCAACGCTTGACTTGTAGCCATAAGCATATTCAACAGTGTTTTCCCGTAAAACGAGACAATCTCCTCCATATATTTGCCTCGACTTGTGTGAATAAGCCTATAAGTACTTCTCCACCGTTTTATCAAACGGACCCAGTATTATGAGTTCAAAATCACCAAGAACTTGTACTAATAACTTCGGTACTCAGCTGCTTCTTTTTCGTGAAGATTAAGGAAGCTATTAAAAATTGTTATTATTTCTATAGTAAAAGAGTTTTGGCTATAGTTTTTAACAAGAAGACTCAAGATTAAATCACTACTATAATCAAAGCCTAGTAAATCAGATAATGTGTCCACTTGAGAATAATGATGAGTCCCACATCGGTTAAGGAGGGAGGTCTCTGGTGGTATATAAGCGAGTTCGCGTTTCACCTTCATGAGTTAGCTTTTAGGGATAAAAGGCCGGGTTTGTGCTACCGTTTGATATAAGAACTTACACTCACCTGGTTAGTCGTGGGCTTGCTCCTGGTTCCCACGGGGTCCCTCGGGAAGACGCTTGGTTTAAATGGGTCGGGAATGATGAGTCCTTTATCGATTACGAAGGGAGGTCTCGAATGGTATATAAACGAGTCCACGCCTCGCTTTCACGAGCTAGCTTTTTGTTTGCTTTTTGCTTGTAACTGATGGTCACGTGATGTTAAATAACAAAGATATCTTCATTATCATTTTTGTTTGATTGTTTTGGTGGGATTGTGAGATTCTCAATAAAGTTTAGAGACAAGCAAATGTTTATCATTACATTTACTTTTAGAAGAGTTTACTTTATAAAACTAATCTAACTGTTGACCCTAAGATTTTAAAGCAAGTTTTTCTCATAATATTTTTAAGGCGTGATTTATTTGAAAACAAATAGTTGGGATCAATTTGGTAAGCAGTAAAAAAAATGAGGCATGTTGAAGAACTGAACAAAATGAAATGATTCAAAAATAACTTCACATTTAATATGATATAAATGGAAAAAAAAACTTACGCTTAGGTTAAAAAAAAAAAGATCATAGTCACGTTTTAACTAAGAAACACAATGGGTCTGTTTGGGAAAGTGATGGATAAATATTTTTACCATTTACAAAGTAAATGTGTGAATGAGATTATCTGGTTTCGCTGAAAAACACTGTGTGAAGGAGATTATCTAATAAATATTGTGCTTATTTGGAAAAGCTTATATACTCCCTAAAAGCATGTTTAATAGTGTTTTTCCGTAAAACGAGATAATCTTCCCCACATATTTACCTCGACTTGCGTAAAAGTACCTCTCTACTACGTTTCCAAACGGATACATTAAGGATTAATGATTTATCAATAATAAGTAAAAATGGTTCATTGATAAGCCCTTGTGAGCCATTGACTGGTGATGTGAAATTTATCAACTGTTATATCCCTTAATTGGGATATATCTCTATTGTTAAATATATAACTTTTTAAGATTAAGGAAAACTTCTATATTTAACACGTATCTACCCCTTTATCTTCACCAATTTTTTTTTTTTGGTTGTCAACAATGCTCCTTCCCTTAGCCAACAAGTTATTGCCATCTATTGGCATGTCTTGGTTATTGGATGCTTACCACTTCCTTCTAATGATGGGGCAATATTGCAACACTTTTATTATTAGATTTTAGTCTTTACATTTTCAATTAAATTTAATTTGTCTTAAATTGTTTCTTTTATATAATTTCATAAAGACTTTGTTTGAGTTAACAGTATTAAGTATAGAGATCAAAATTAAATAAAGATCGAAGTTATGATTTAAAATAATACAGATCAAAAATCAATATTTGATCAAACTTAAGGACAGATGAAGTATTAAACCCTTTTGGCAATTTTAAAGGCGACAATATCCTTTTATTGTAACATAATGGCATCGTTTGGCAAAGTGTTTGACAGAGTCAAAAGCACGTTCAACAGTGTTTTTCCGTAAAATGAGATAATCTCCTCTACATATTTGCATCGGCTTGTGTAAAAGTACTTCTCCACCGTGTTACCAAACGGATCCAATCACTTCTGATAAAAGTTAATCATGAGAACGTGGGCTCATTTCTAATGCATATATGCTTAAAATTAAGTTGCACATGTTCCTCTATCATTTTTTATACGTGTTCGAACATGGTGTCTTCTTTTGGTTGAAAAAAAGGGAAATCTTTCTGTAAGGGTGAAATTGTAAATTCGAGCTTTAAAAAATAAAAGAATAAGAAAAATAATTAATTTGAAAGGAAACAAGGCAATCAGATGTGTCCGCCTAAAATTCGCTCTGAATATTTATTGGGCTTGTTTGGCAAAATAATTGCGGAAACCAAACGCACATTTAATAGTGTTTTCTGTAAAATGAGATAATCTACTTCACATATTTACCTTGACTTGTGTAAAAGTATTTCTCTACCGTGTTTTTAAACGGGCACAATTTTGACGGCTCAAATTTGGGTAAGTTTCACGTGTGGTCGCAAACACATTACATTGTTTTAGGACAAATCATTTTTTAGCTGATGTGGCAGCCAATGTCTGGGATAGCTTCGGCCCAAACAAAAATCAAAGTGAAGGATAGTAATTAACAAATTAACATAGTTTTATACACCTAAGTATTACCAATGGACGTTTGGTAGAGTTAGTAAGGGCTCTACCAGTATTCCTCAGGGCGAGGATTCGAACCCTGAGGAGTGACAACCACGATAATTAACGCAACTTCAAAGATGTTGTTCCATCGGTACCTTGCTACTAGAGGGAGCAATGGGCGGGCGGGTCTGCCCCGTGGGGTAACCTGTGTCCCGCCCGTCTGAGGCTACACGGGTACGGGGCACCCCGTACCCGTGCCCAAACCCGTTTAGACCTGAACCCACGGGTACTGGTCACAATGGGCGGGTTGGCATGGGTAACGGGTTACCCGTGCCAACCCAACCCCTTCCCCAACCTAGACAGTTCTCTCTTTAGCTCAGCACATTTGATTTGTCACAACAATTTACAACTTGTGAAACGAAGTAAAAATGAAAAGGCAAAAAAGCAAGAGATTAGGAGCAGATGAGATGAATTGAATGACCACAACATGCGATCCATCCGTAAAGTAAAGCAATGGCCTCAACCTAAAGCTATTCTTCTTCTTCTTCAAGAGTAGGATTTGATCCCTCTCTTTCTTTTTATAAACAAAAAAAGTGCCTTTTCTTAGCTTTTCTTTTATATCTGGATCAGAGTCACATATACCCATTTTCCAAAGCAGATAAAAGAGATCACTATGGATGTTAAAAGCAACCAATGGACACTGGCCCACTTCCTACCTAGAGAGTAAACTTGTGATTTACATATACTTGAGTGGAGTCGAGGACTGGAGGGCGGAGGCTGAGGCTGTGAAGACAGAGTGCGACGGGGACTGGAGTTGCAGGTTTGCAGATTGGACCTTTGAGTTCGAGCAATCGAGGTGAAGCAACAA
Organism: Vachellia pachyceras; assembly: GCA_025593235.1. Taxonomy (NCBI): domain Eukaryota; kingdom Viridiplantae; phylum Streptophyta; class Magnoliopsida; order Fabales; family Fabaceae; genus Vachellia; species Vachellia pachyceras. The sequence continues at coordinate 6,005 of JANTPZ010008337.1, forward strand.
GGAGACGAAGTGTGATGGAGACTAGGTTGTGAGAGGGAGGCGACATCGACGGTGGCTGGGACAGAGAGACTGAGTGAGAGACGAGTGGCCGACAGTGGAGGAGTGGAGTGTGCTGCTTCTGGGTCTGGCATCTCGAGTCACGACTATCACGTCCGGGCAGTGGGAGGCGATGACGACGACTGAGACTAAGAGAGAGACGAGTAGCCGACAGTGGAGGAGTGGAGAGCGCTGCTTCTAGGTCTGGCGTCTTGACTCTGGGCGGCGGGCGCAGCGCACAGGCGCTGGTTGATCAAAGAGTGAAGCCTAAAGTGAACTGTGAGGCGTGAATGAATGGACCTGAACTTTAATTCATTCAAATTGAAGAGGTATCGTGTGTCCGTGTCCAGCTGTCTACGCCATATCTGATGTCTCCCACTCCCACAAGGCCAGAATTCAGAGAGTCAGAGTCAGAGGCTGAAGGTTTTTTTTTTATTAATTGGTAATAGTAACACGGGCGGGCACGGGGCACCCCGTGGGTGAACCCGTGTCCCGCCCCGTTAAAAGGATCACCCACCCGTTACGAGTTCTAACTGGACGGGTCTAAACGGGTTAAATAGTGATGGGTCGCGGGTGGGGCGGGCGAGTTGGGTTTTTTTGCTCACCCCTACTCATTACCACTGTAAGTTCTCCTCGCGGGGGTCAGAATTAGTCTGGGGATGGTTTATAATATCCCATGATACCAGATGGTTTATACAAAAAAAATGCACCTAAGTATTCTGAGTTCAAAATCAGTACTTAGCTTCTTCTTTTTAAAGATTAAGGAAGCTATCAGAAATTGTTATTATTTATATAGTAAAAGAGTTTTGACTATAAATTTAAACAAGAAGCCTCAAGGTTAAATCACTATTATACTCAAGGTTGAGTCAATCAGATAATGTATCCTTTTGAGGATTCGTTGGAAAAGTGATTTTACGCAAGTCGATGTAAGTATGTGTGAGAAGTTTTATCTCAATTTATGTGTAACGTGAAAAAATGAGAAAAAATCATTTCCAAACATCCTCGATCATAAGTTAAAAAAAGTTAAATCATACAAAAACCCTGAATTTTGATTAGGTTGCATATAACCCCACTGATACTTCAAAGTTTAAATTTAAGTCCCCTAACCTTTATGATTGTTAATATAGGCCCATATTTAAACTACAATATATCACTATAGGTTTTATATGATTTAGCTAAAAAAACCTTACAAATTAAACGATATAGGTATGATCCATGATGCAACACATATATAGGGTCCGTTTGAATAGTCCATTGGGAAAACGGATACAGATTCCGAGGTAGTTTATGTGAGAGGAATTTTGTCTCAGTAAACGCATCTGTTGGCAAAAATGGCTTACCAAACTTAGCCATAAACTGTTTATTTAACCATTGTCACTGGTCATTTCAAGTAGAAGTGATTGTTATTTAAATCAAGACAATGATGATAATGGGCTTGTTTGGCTTCTAGTTTCCAGAAGTCAAACGTATGTTCAACAGTGTTTTTTCGTAACATGAAATAATATTCTTCACATATTTACTTTAACTTGCGTAAAAGTACTTCTTTATCGCTTTTCCAAACTGGTACAATGTCCATACACGTTGGGCACAAAGCACACATAAAAAAGTGCAAATTTAAAGGTAATGACTAATTAAAATGATCTCTTATGGCCATTTTTTGAGACCTTTTTGCTTGTAACGTAGAGTCACGTGATGCTAAAAAACAAAGATATCTTCATTATCATTTGTGTTTGATTTTTTTTGGGATTGTGAGATTCTCAATAAAGTTTAGAGACAAGCAAATGTTCATTTAGAAGAGTTTACTTTATAAATCTCATCTAACAGTTGACTATATGATTTCAAAGGAAGATTTTTTTTTTCATAATATTTCAAGGCGTGATTTATTTGAAAACAAATAGTTGGGATGAATTTGGTAAGCAGTGTAAAAATGAGGCATGTTGAAAAATAGAACGAAATGAAATGATTCAAAATAATTTCATATTTATTCACCAAAAAAATTCATATTTAATATGATATAAATGAAAAAAAAATGCTTGCACTTGGGTTAAAAAAAGGAGATCACATCACAGTTAGGTTCTAACTATAAGATTTCAATTTAATTTACTAGTTGTTTCAAATATAAGATTTCAATTTAATTTACCTATTAAATTTATAATATTTTTTTAGGTGCTAAGAAATTTTTAATCAAAGGAGACATTTTTTTAAAAATAACATACATTTATTATAAATAATTAATTTAACTATTTTTTTTATAATGGCAAATGGTATAAAATGGTAGCATCATCCAATTTTTTTTTGGTCGAAAACATCATCCAATTAGCTCAACAAAACAATAATGTCATGTTATTGGCTTCTTGTCCCAGGCTGTTTTTCTGGGGTCAAAGCCGTCATTTCCACTGCCTTGCCACCATATTTGACGTGGTGGAATATACCCATATTCAAATTGTACTCAGGTCAACGGCGTATTTATCCTTTCGTTTTTTGTTTTTAAATTCGAAGGGGAAACCAATGAACCAATTTTCATATCTCGTTAAAAGATGTGCCTACATGAGTATGTTTAATAGATGAAATGGAATCGTAAAGTAAGGGTAATTAGACAATTAGACAAGTGTAGTTGCCAATAAATAGAATGTTGGTAATTGTAATCAATATGTTTGTTTGATTAGCCTGTTTGGGCAACCAAAATCCATTCATACGTTTACCGAGACAAAATTCCTCTCACATATGTACATTGAAATTTGTGTCCGTTCTCCTAATTGGTTATCCAAACAAACCTAATATCGATTGAGTTTATAGTTTACTTTCTAGTACATCTTTCTGTTCCTACAATTACAAGTAGGTTATAAGATTATATCGATAACAATGTCTTTGTCTAAGTATAAATGGCTGAGAATAGGAATTAATACGATGATTTAGACGTTTATCAGTGAGTCCACATTTTGTTTGCCCCTTTTTTTATAGGTTAAGGAGTATATACATATTGAGCCTCAAGAATATAATAATGTGATGTCAATAGGGCTTTTAGCTGTGATTGACTTGTTTATGTTTATTCCTTGGTTGTTTGGAAACACTTAATTCTCACCCAAAAGTACGTTTAACAGTATTTTTCTATAAAATGAGACAATCTCCTGCATATATTTATCTCGACTTGCATAAAAGTACTTCTATACTGTTTTCTCAAACAGACCCATTAGAATCCTGAGACTGCCCACTGCAAACCACCATTCCTAACGGGTTGCATATGAGCAGCCCGAGCCCGCCATCACGGATTGGCGAGTATATTTTTTCAAAAAAATAAATTCTTTTTTCCTTTTTTACTCAATTTTTCTATAAGATTGCATAATTACATGATTATCTTTCCAATCTTATCAATAAATTTTTAATAATTTTTGTAAAATAGAATTTAATATTACTTTATTCGGGATAAAAAAGTAAAAAATATAAAATATATATTTTTAAAAAATTTAAAAAAAAAGGGTTAGGCAGGTTGGCTCACCAACCTACAGGCTCAACCCGTTTTCTCACTTCTAATTATATGTGTAGTCTTGTAAACTGTCTTATAGATTGATGTTTCATGTGTGCTAAACCTATTTACTTAAAACTGCAATGTGTTTACATGGGAAGAACATATTCAAAATTAGATGAATTTTGCTGGAAGATCCCATGATCAAATAGGGTTCCATGAAAGGCTAACAGAATGATTTACATCTAGGTACTTCATTCGATCATTAATATAAAAGTAAATTTATTTTTGTTAAGAAAATTAAAGAAGCTGAATATATTACTTTAAATTATTTATAATTTAACTATGCACATAAATAAATATATTTAATTAATTTATTTAAGTTCTTTGATTTCTTCACAAAATCCAACTTTTTTGTGGGCATGATCACCCAACTCCATAACCATGAAATATGGAGTTATAAAATATCATTGATACTGTAAGTACAAGTTTAATTAATCACTTAACTTCAACACGGTATATATTATACCACATTCCTTAATATAAGCTAATTTTAACTTTTTTTAGGAGATTAAATAAACTGATAAACTACTATATATTTATCATTTTTTTTAAATTAGTTTGCTCAACATATAAAATAATATGTAATATGATAATACACATAAGTAATTCAAAATATATATATATATATATAATGACATGTACAGCTTCCATTTGGGTTTTCTTTTCCTCCGAGTACAAAGATCCAGAGTTACGCAGAGAGAAATCATGAGGAGTTGAAAAGTAGCTCATAGAATATTCCTACCGTGGCTCCCTGTCCCGGGCCATTCTTTCCCCATGTGCAGATTAATTATGGATCGGCTTGAAAAAACGGTAGAGAAGTACTTTTACGCAAGTTGAAATAAATATGTGGAGGAGATTATCTTGTTTTATAAAAAAACAATGTTGAACGTACTTTTGGGGAGTCCATAAACTCCTCTAAACACAACCTATGTTTGAGATATCTCCTAACCGAAAGTTGAATCTAAGTTCAGCATGTTACGATAGAAGTCCTTCTTCTGGACTGCTGGACCCAACCCTGCTGCTGGCATCTCCCACCAGTGCTTGCTTGACCATATATTCAAGTCTTCAACGACTTTCCCAGAGTCTAAACAGTAAAATCTGCTATCACTGCATACTCTGATCATGGTTATATTGTTTATAACTCCATGAACAGTCCCGGTATGTGTTTGGGAATTTTGTTGGGAGAAAGGAGTTTACAGATTCCGAAGTATTTTACGGATTTCAAGATGGTTTTTATGGATTTCGATATGGTTTTTATGAATTTCGAGATGTTTTGTCTTGCTTTACGTGTACCATTGGGGAAACGGTGTCCCAAAACAAGGACATTAACTTTCATATGATATGCTCCCACAATACTATGTTTAGGAATCGGAGGGAATGTATAAATTTTGACCGTTTAAACCTTTTTCAAGATATCCCAGTGCCATATCGAAAGCTGTTGCAGCAATATAGAAGTGCATAATAAAATTGGTAGCAGATGATAAAGAACAAGAACAAGACCTCAATCATTTTATCTGTAATGTTCTACAATACAATACTGTCAACTGGGTCATGCACAAAAGCATAAATTTTATTGGAAGCATATAGATACTGCTCTTGTTGGTTGGAGCGTTTGGAAAAGCTAAACGCACGTTAAACAGTATTTTTTAGCAAAACAAGATAACCTCCTTCATATATTTACCTCGACTTGCGTAAAAATACTTCTCCACCGCGTTTCCAAACCAGCACACTATATATAGCTACACCCAAAATACCAAATCACTATTTGGTATTTATTATTAATTATTTGATTTTATTTTGAAGAAATGTTTTGTTGAGATAGGCAGAATTTGATGCAATTTTATATGCAAGCTGCAAGCAATAACACATGCTAACATTCAAGATGCTTCAATAATATCTATTCAACTATTTTTATACTAAAAAAATAGAGATTAGTCTATATAATTTTGTTAATCATTTGGAAAAAAATAAGTTGCACCCAAAAGACTATAAAATTTTTATTAATTTTTAAATAACACATTTTAAACTGACATTGACTGAAAATTTAATTAATATGCATGCAATTGGATTGGTGAACCTTGTGCATTGGACAAAATTTGAAACACAAATCATACTGTTTATATATATATATTTATGGATAGCACAGCTTATTTTAAATTTTATACAGCATGCTAAATTAATATTAATGATTAATCGCCCTTGATTGATTTAGTAATTGATAAAATATAACCAATAAAACATTGTTCATAATGTCATTGTCATACGATCAGGTTCTTTTTTGTGAATTAAGAAAAAATATCAAGGGAGGTATCATAATATTACTTTTTTATGAATTATTAATAATGCTGCAATATCATGTAATATTGTATAGCATTTAATTATAAAATATTCCGATGATCTTAATGCAAGGTGTACTCAACTAATTTTGGTAGATTAAGAAATTTAAATAAATTACTTAATAATACTAACATATATGACATAATATCATTAAGATATTTTTATATAACATTCAATTATATACCAATTTATAAGTTAAATAAATTAACTTGTATAAATATGATAACTATTACATATTAAACAAACAGATGTCCGACAACAATTTGTTGGTTAAGAGGATAAATTGTTTAACCCCATTGTGAGTTGTATTCTCTTTTATTACTTACCTGTTAAGAAAATCTCAACGGTCTTGCAAAAACACAAATCATGGGATAATTAGGAAAAAATAGGGAAAAATGAATATCACATTAAACAAATTATTAAAAATTAAAAAATGCAAATAATCAATTTCCATAATTAATCTAAGGGCGTGAGGAAGCCCCACTTGTTGAGTTGTCATCCAAGTCACTGAAGGTGGAACATGAGGAGAGCAGCTCAAAACCCCATTATATATATATATATATAAAGATTTCGAAGAAAAAAAATTGAAAGATTTTATAAGACCTTTATTATGGCAATCTTGTGTCTCACTCCAAGTATAATATGCAAGCCATTTTGATCCTATAATTTGCAAATTGCTGTATACAAGCCCAGTCTTTGCTGCAAATCAATGGTAACCCATATGCGTATGTACTGTACTTACGAAGGCCGTAACCCAAACTTTAATGCAAGAATGGCTGCCGTAATCAGCAATCCTACCGAGCATACTAGCGCCTGC
>JANTPZ010008338.1:0-13250 GCA_025593235.1 Vachellia pachyceras
CATCTTCAACCCTCCAGCTTCGGAGGGTTCGGTCTCTTTCAAAAAGTCATGCCTCTTAATCGGGAAGATCAATTCACACAGCTCACCACTCATCAGAACCCTAAGTTTGGAGTAAAAAGAAAAGGAAAAAAAGACGGAGGCTTGTCTCCACATATTAATTAACCAACATATTCTACACATTTCTGACCCGTGCAAGGTCCTGCTCCAGTAGATCAATTGCCTTGTGGGCCTCACAAAACATTCAAAGGAAATGAAGAAGATAGACGTAATTTACAGCAACTTGTTTACCATTTGATTCGGACTAATAGAAGCCATAACTAGAAACTATGATGATATATATAAAGGATTTGCAGAAATCCTATCACAAACGAGAGCATACAGCATGTATGTGTGGCATAAAGTGAAGACGGATCCTATTAGATTGTTGAATAGTTGATAGGCACTGTCTGTGACTGTGAGTTCAGTGTCCTAAAGTTCACAGAAATATATGTTACCCCGTAATTGTACTGTTAATTACTATAACAGGCTCAAAAATAAAAAGGGAGGGTAGGAGAAGATTAAAGCGAGTAGAGAAGGCAATTGGCATGCATGGAGTACGTAAAAGGGTTGTTAGAAAGTTGCAAAGGAGTGTGTGTCCTTTAATGAATATTTAATCTGGAGGGAAGCAATTACAACATGGCATGTGAGATATAGTGAGTACATGAAAATGTGATGGGCAGTACTAATGGGTTTTATGAATGGGAAAGGATCCTCTCCATTACTTAAAAAGTAGTGGAGATCTCCACTGCATATCCAACGGCTCTCATTTGTTTAACATGTGTATTTTATAATTGAAACTCACGTTATTTTGCTTTCAGACGTGAGAGTTAGCTGCACATGAACCGATAACACTAAAATGATAGGACCGTTCTTCTATGAGAGCCGTTGGATGTGCAGTGGAGATCTCCTCTACTTTTTGAGTAGTGGAGAGGATCCTTTCCCCTTTATGAATAGTCCTTTTACCCACAGATCTTTTCAATTAGCAGCCTGGCTTCCCTTTTCTCGTCCTATAAATAGGTGCTTTCGGCCTTCATCATAGATATAACACAGGCTCCTCCTCCAGTGCTCCGAGCCCACCTCACTTTTCCGTCTGTTTCTTCTTCTCACGAGCCTCTTCTTATATTGTTCTTGTAGTGATGTTTAAAGCAAATAACAGTAAGAAAGAGATAGATCAGACAGGAGGCTCTTTGGGTGGGAGGTTGTTGACAGAAGATAGAGAGCACAGATGATGGCATGCATATCTAGAATTGCATCTCACTCCTTTGTGCTCTCTATGCTTCTGTCATCACCTTCAGCCTCCGATCCCTATCTCCCCTTTTCTAATTCCAACTCTCCTCCATTAACAATCATATGTATTCATCTTTCTGGTAGATGATTCCATACTGGCATGATGATCTGATGATCAATTGTTAGCATGCTTATTCTTCTCTTCTTGTCAGTTTTAGTCTGTTCAACTTTATTCCACTTATAAGTTGTTATTATTAACTTCTTCGTTCCCTGTAGAATACATCAGATAATTACAACTCGGTCGATCGGCATATGTAATTATGGTGGCCGTTAATTAACGTGTGTGTTTTGCAGTCAGCGTGCACCTATCCATTCATTGAGTGCGAGCGGTTGGAGTTGGGAGATGACTAATCTGTTGGCTAAAGGGGTTTGTAAATTCGTAAGGTATATGACCAGGTTTAGTTGAATGAACTAATAAATCAAATTAAACTCCGAAGAATTTAGCACATGAACTACTTAATGGCAGTAGTATAGTTAATTATTTCAGCATATTGTTTCGTATGTGTGATTGATCAAGAGAGATATATAGTATAGTATTATTGTGCTGTAGAACATGGTGAGTGAGACGATCCAATAAATATGATTGGCAGGTAGGCAGATGGAAGGAAGGGAAAGAGGTAGCGCAACTTGGTGTGTGAATAAGAATGGAAGGACGGTGTAGAAGAAGAGATGGAAGGAAAGAGAGAAGAAGAATGGGGTCGAAGTGCAAGTACTGATCATGACATGTTGCAGTGGCAAGGCATATAATTTTTGCAAGTCAGTACCCCACTCTCTTGTTCATTCATCTCTATATTGCACTCAATCATCGTACGGCCCGTGTCAAGCCACATTTCTTAGTGGACACTCACTCGATGATGTCAATATGCCATGCTCCCTCTCATCACAATCAAATTCCACCGCCACTATTCATCAACAAGACCAGCCTCCGCCGTCCCTTTTTCTCTTTTCATGAAACCCCTATCCGTAGCGGAGTCTCTACATGACAACTAGACAATTATTAAGGATTTTTGTAATTAATTTGAAAATGTGAACCATATACATGCTAACCCCGTTTGATTATGTATATTGTTCCAATCTTTCCACTTTTTACTGCTCCTGTCGCAATCAAGTTAACTGGAAAAGAAGAAATCATCTTCTTCGGCGCTAAGAAATATTTCTTTCGTTCCTGTTAATCATCATCTACGCAAAGCTGAATCAAAGCTCAGAAAAGACAACACGTTCAATGCTGAACCATGGAAGGTTGCAGTTGGATGTCGCATTCTAGTCAAGAAGTCATGATGGGGAACAAATTAAACCGTTCCGAATGATGAGCTGAGTTTGAAGGGAAAGAAAGGGAAATATGATCATTCTCCGAGTCATAATGTTCGAATAATCTGTTGAAATCAAAAGATAGCTAGGATCATGCACAACTGTGTCTGTGCGCTTGATATACATATATACGTACCCTTCAATTTTTAATAATTGTAAATAATGATCTAATTTACTTACCGCAACTTAAATGTGGCAATGATGTAGAGGATCAAACAAAACTGAGGATCTGTGTTTGTTTACAACATGTGTTTATTCGTAGTGTGTGCGGGCGGGCGTGTGTATCAAATAAAAATATAATGAAGAATATATTTGGGCATGACCAGATAGAGATATTAAGAAATAGATTAACCATGGGCGTTTGCTTCATTTTGTAGTGATATTGAAGAACACCAAGCGATTGATTGCTGCAGAATATTTTGATGTGCAACGAGAATATTTGTTCTCTTTCCCTTCTTATTGTGTATTTAAGCTTGCTAATGCCAAGTTTAGCCATATAAGAGAAGTCCTTAATTTTTTGCAACAAGACGTAAGTATATATGCAACTAAAGGTAGATAAATATAGATAGATCATAGAGCCATAGAGGGAGAGAGAAAGGGGGCACAGAGAGAGAGAGAGAGAGAAGTAACGTAAAGAAACGGGAGAGAGTAGCTAGAGGTAGCATGGATATGGATGTTAATTTGGAAGTGAAAGGGAGTAAGTGTAATTTGTGCTTTCTTTTCTTATTCAAGGGAATGCACATTCCTTCGCATCTATCCATACTACTCCCATTCGTTCCAAACGCGTTATTATTGTGAAATAGTAACAGGAACGTGTTTTTTTTGTCTCGCATTTATGTAAACTCACCGCATTCTCCTTTAATATAAACAAAGTTCATTGCACCATAATTAAACAAAAAAAAGTCTTAGATTTAGGAGGGGCGGAGGAGTATCATGTAAGAGTGTGGTTTTTGTTTTTCCAAACTTTCAAGTGAAATATTAAATCTGCAATGAACTTTTTATTTATAAATATTGTAAGCAGAGATTATTACTTCAACATGCTATACGATTCATCATATTAATTAGAGATGAATGTGTACACATATAACATAGTTTATGTCAAACCACTACGTACATTCTAAAAGAATTTTGCATTTGTGAATGTGATAGCTATATAAATAATTGAGAGAGAAGCACGGGCTTGTTTGGTTCAATTCTTGTTTGGTTTTGTTTGTTTTTCATCCAACCATCCCCATTCCAAAGAAATGTTGCATCCCCTGATCTGTGGGAGCTGTTTTTTTTCCCTTTTCAAATTAATGAGAGCAATGATGCCTCCCACATGCATGCTGGAGTCCATCATATCAGCCTCTGAGAGAGAGATGAGCAAGGGATCGATGCAAGAGAAGATGATGCATGCATGCATGGGAGAGGGAATTAATGAATTTCAATCCGTTCTAGGGCATTTTAGTTCTTTATTTAATAAAGATTAACTTCCTAAGTCATGGTCAATTATTGCCTTGTAGAGCGATTTATACTATAAATTATATCAACCGTTTTTTATTTCCAAAGTTGAATTAAGTTCCTTTTATAACAGCCACACAAAGCCACACGGAGCCATCCCGCATATCTTGAATTGTTGTTTTTTCAATGTGAAGTAGTGTGATTCATCTATATAAGCAGAATTTTAACAAAAACAAGGAAGATTTATTGTAAAGTCCACAGGAAGAAAGTTATTTATGAAAAGGTCTCAAGAGTTGTCAATGGCAGCTGCTCCACTTATCAATGATGCTCCTCGACTTGTCATTGACAACCTCTTAAGATATTTTCAAAAATAACTTCCTTTCTTTGGACTTTACAATAAATCTCCTTGAAAATAATTGTCACTGGTAGAGTTATTTACAAGTACAGTTGTTAATTATTAAAGTCAACAAGTCATTTCATATAACTTTAAAAAAATTGATAGTTATCGTACACCCGTAATGGATTTGCTTGACAGTGCGTTTGGAAAAGTCAAACGCATGTTCAACAGTGTTTTTTTGTAAAACAAGATAATCTCATTCACATATTAACCTCGACTTGCGTAAAAGTACTTCTCTACCGTGTTCCTAAACGGATACAATATATTCTGCATTATATAGGCTTTGTTTGGATAGCCCGTTTGGGCATCCAAAAGCCATTCCTGCGCTTACTGAGACAAAACTCCTCTCACATATTTACATCAGAATCTGTATCCATTCTTCCAACAGGCTATCCAAACACACTAATTATGTCAACAAGTATCGATCCAATAGTAATGTAACTACTCGAGATTGAACTGAAAGGTGGTGGGATTGAGATCAAATCACAGCCCAGCCAACCTCTGCTCTTAACAATTCTTTTACACGAGGAAAATTAGGCCGTTCAACCAAAAAAAAATTAATTAATTTATAAATTCCCTACAAATTTAATGTGAATTAAATTTTTTAAGATCATTTTAAAATTTTCACATTTCAATAATCTTCCATCTCCCAATAAAAATGCCATAACTGAGCAGAAAAACAAAGAATAAGATAAGATGGAAGGGAAATTACGTAAAAAATTCAGCAAGTGTCATGATCTTTCGTAAATCAAATTAAGAGAATGTAGACGTGGTGGGATACATGTTATGAAACGAAAGTAATATTTTGATAGGATCTAATATCCAATCTAAGTGAGAATATACTGCGAATGAGGAAACGTCTTGGTTAACAATGCTCATGATATCCCAACAAGGCAATAACAACGAAAAGTTGGAGCCTGATGGGCAAAGAATGAGAACATATCAATCACTGTAGAACTAAAGCACAGAAGAAATTTTACTGTTGCTGAAATCAATGATGAAATGGAATGAATTCGTACCTTTCGACTTTCTTCATTTCCAATCATACCGCTTTCTCCTCATGCACAGTTATGACTTCTGATGTACATTTGCAGGCTCTTCCCCTGGTTTCTCTTCCTCGAACTTAGTCTCCAAAGGTTGCCCAGCTGTGAGGCCTTCTTTTATTCTTTTTTTTTTTTTAAGGCGAGGGGGTTGGGTTTATACAAAATTTCAGGAGTGTTACACTTGCAGTTCACCATGCAAGTATACGAAGGAAGGGTAGAACTATGAAGAGCCTGTAATTAAAAGGCATATGTAGTATAAAGTTTGTATAAATTTTAAAGAAATAAACGTGTTTCCTCTTTTTCTATCTACTTATTCTCGTAAGAAAAATAATAATAAAATCTATATTCTATTTTCAATTTTACCCTTATTGACAACAAGCAATGATTAAACTTCAAAATTTGAACTGAGCATATAATTAGAGATGTAATAAAATTTAAACAGAACAAGTAAATAGGAACAGGGGAAGTGTATATACTAAGAAAAGGTTAAATTTTACCCTCCACCCCGCCATTGTCTCGCAGGTCGTCGCGCAATTGGATTTAGTGGATAAGGGTATACGATGGGTACAACAGGCATTATGCTCAAAATTCCCAATATCAACGGTTCCCCATCATTCTAAGTCTCGTAGCCATGAAATTTGGCTGAAGCACAGATTCCAGTGTTCTGCTTCTCATGTCCCCATCACATACTGATAATGGCCAGGTTCAATGTTCATACACAAGCACTGGTTTTGCTACCCTCCTCTTCCATTATCACTTCCCCTAATCGTTGACCCTTCAACATATGACTTATCACATCTAAATCATCAGCAACCCCCAGCCAGATTATGATTAACAACGAAAGTTGTTCAAATATTAAGAAAGCTCAGCCATGATTCTTTCGCCTCAGAAATGAAGCTCCAGGCAAACATAACTTACACTTCCAATACGCCGTAGATAGAGGGAATCCTGAACGCTGAATCTGTAAAATATGCCTCATCCGATTGCATTGCAGGGAGAAAAGATTCTTTGGTGGTCATTGTAATATATTAAAAACACGAGTTTGCGTCAACAATTCTCCCAATCACATCTTCAATCTTCAACTTATCCAACATCATACATAGTTTTGTTATCACAACTTCCATACACCATAGTTGCCTCAAAACGAAACCAAAAACAAGACTCGGTTTCATCAACCAGCAGCCCAATATATGACACAATTCTGACAGGCCCTTTCTTTGCACCATGTATGCATAATGACATTGACAGAGATGCTTGACTCAGTACACTTTTATGAAATTATAATTCAGTTATCTACACAACTAAGATTCTAAAGCATGCTATGATTGAACAATAACATATTAAGCAAGGGAAGTGAAAGTTGTTCAAGTGTATACCAACGCGAGAAACATTGGGTAGGCAGTTGGTTAGCATGCAGATAAACCGATATAATACATTTGACAAAAAAGAAAAAACTAGTCATGGTTGTGTTGGAATATTTTTAAAATGAGGAAATGTGATTTTTTAAAAGTTATGTTCTTAGAAATTAACGAGTTTATTTGAAGGGTTGTGTAGGGAGTTATAATTCTAAAGTTATGTATCCCTACATACCATAAAGATGTAACTTTTCATCGAAAAGTCATTATGGTTGTGACTTTTTATTGAAGTAGTATGATTGTAACTTTTAATTGAAGAGACATTGCTTCAAAAGGTATCACTTCAAGATATCTCTCCATACTTTATAAAAGCCTTTGTTATTTTAGCTTTAGTGTTAGGGGTGCAATTCATAATTAAGGATTTCTATTGTATCATGTAGGAAATTTGCCAATTAACCTAACTTGCATCCTGTAATATAGGAATAAGTGTTGGTAAATTAAGCCTAAAGGAAAGTGTTGCCTACTCTTTGGAGACATAATACGCAACTTTCTTCTTCGTATCTTCTTCTTGTATTATTCAGATAATCATTCCCGCCAGAAGCGCCAACAGCTTGTGTGCATTTTAAACAAGAAAAGTGCAGGGCCCTGCATCAATCATGACCAAACAGATTTTGTTGCAGCCATTTTCATAATGCAATTGAAGATCAAGCTCGGGACGTCCAAGATAAGCACATGATTACGTCCTTGATTCAATCAGATAATCATTGAAAGGAAAATACTCTACTTTTTTCAAAAAAAAAAACAAAATTGAAAGAGGAACCGATGAACACCATATGTGCTTTCTGATTCGCCAATGATACCAAGCTAAAAAACAAACAGAAAGTTCCAAGCGTGATTGCCAAATGAATTATGAACACACATTTAATAGGTGATTCAAATCTGCTACTAATCATAGTGGCTACTGTCGTTATCCTCACTGACTTCATTAAACTGCAATTTTTTTAGGCAAAGCAAGAAAAGACAAGAAACATGTACGTTAGAGCAAGACTGGAAGAATAAAACAAAATCCATGATGAATGTAGGCAGCCAAAATCAGACTAAAAAGCAATCAAAAGTCAAAACTATTTTCTACCAATGATGTTCAACATCTAAATTGAAGGCATCATTTAAGGAATTAACACTATCCGGGGAAAAACAACAAGTGACTGTTGAAAAAATCTCTGCAGCATCAATCCATAACTATTGATTAGTACATAAGAGGCAACATTAGACATAATTTAGATTCATGCAGCAAGTAAATAACATACACAGGGAAAGGGCGATGCACATCATGTATCTGCCACCTGGACAGTTAGCTTAAATGAGCCAAATGCTATGATTTCCATCTATCAGTGAAGAGAATACTAAAAATAATCTACTGGCCAGCTTAACACTGTCCAAGGAATTGCAACGCATTAATTCTGTGAATAAAGTACAATGCAGTCACGTTTTGGCAAGTCTTTCAAAGGGACTCTCAATGAGAGCACCCGGGCTCTTCAGGAGGTATTGCTGCAATTCCCTAGTCGCAGCAAAGTGGTTCCTCCAGAATCCAACAAAAAATTATTACTTAGAATCAGTTTGTGAATTTGTAGCAGAATCATTGCCAAAGGCATGTGTGCACCTTAGTGCAAATAGACAGGGAATACTTAGTTTTATTACAAAACCTATGTCAATTCATCAATTTACTGCATCAAAGTAAAAAGATGAAACGGGGGAAGGGGAATGATTATCGCAAGCAAGATGAGACAGTTGTCTCCGATTTATACACATCCCTAAATTCAAGATATTGAAATTTTATACGCCAATCTCATGTAAGCAAAAAGTAAATATTTTTCCTTAGAGAAGCAAAAATCATATACAAATAGCAGTGGTGATTATAAACCAACCTAATATCTAATCAATAACAACTAACAAATAATAATATGTTGATCTCCTATCGCAAGGCTTGTATTGGCAGTTATGTCAAATTCCGATGCAAGATACTTGAAGCTTTATCTCTGCCTGTTTTTTCTTTCGTGGTTGAAATAGGTAGGAATGGCTAGTGCATTCGATAGCTTATGTGGCCAATCATATGGAGCAAAGCAGCACCACATGTTAGGGATACACATGGAAAGAGCCATGCTAATTCTTATGATTGTTTGCATTCCCGTAGCCATTGTTTGGGCGAAAACAGGATCCATTCTTATTGCCTTAGGCCAAGATCCTGATATATCTGCAGAAGCGGGACAGTATGCTCAATTCATGATTCCATGCCTTTTTTCCTATCGCATCGTGCAATGCCTCAACAGATTTTTACAGACCCAAAATATTGTACTTCCAATGTTGTTCAGTTACGGAGTTACCACATTACTACATATTCTTATATCTTACATTATGGTATTCAAATCTGGATTAGGGAATAAGGGAGCTGCATTGGCAAATACTATATCTTATTGGGTTAATTTTTTGATATTGTCGTTGTATGTGAAGTTTTCTCCATCATGTGCTAAAACCTGGCAGGCTTCTCAAAAGAGACTCCACGTGGAATTCCCACTTCTCTGAGACTTGAAATTCCTTCTGCTGTTATGGTTTGGTAATTTAATTTTCTTACGATGTTAATACTTTCAATCAATGCTCACAAAGACTTTCCTTTATTGATTTCATCAACTACTAGACTTTTCTTGTAATATGGGATTTCAATGTTTTGTTCGCTTAACATTGCTTCATGCACAGCTTGGAAATGTGGTCATTTGAAATGATGGTTCTCGTATCTGGCTTGCTTCCAAATCCAAAGCTGGAAACATCAGTGCTCTCCACTGGTTAGTTGTCTCGAATTTGAGTACTCTTCTCAACTCTTATGCTTACTTGACATCATTATATTAATGATTGGATCAACTAATTACAACCTTACATCAGTTGTATGGATGATTCCCTTTGGACTCGGTGAATGTAACAGTCACACTAAGATATTGCTCTGATATATCAATTATAATGCATTACAACTTAAAGAAAGACAGCAATAGCTTAAGAAAGTGAAAAGGAAAGTAGCAGAAAATAAAGAATCCTTCAGAGAAGACTAAGAAGAGAAAGTCATAGAGAGGAGAGGATTCAACAAATTCTTCACTATCCTCCCCACTCTCTTTCGCCATCAATATATCCTAATAATTCTTTCCATGTCAGCCCAATCGACTGAAGCCCAGAATCCCATCATATGGCCCACCAGTAACCACCTTATGGACCCAATCCATATTAGTCCATATGTTGCAGTGGAGCTGTGAGGTGAGTAGTGCTTATGAAGTTTCATAATTATAAGGTGAAGTAGTACCCTCATTTGTTAAATAACATGTTCACAATTTATGAAGGCAACACGTGTTCATCATCCTATTGGCATAAACATGCCACAAAAGGCATATGTTGAATTGAATATGGTGTTGCAGCTGTTACAGTGGACGATATTTATACGGCCGGTACTTCAAGCCTTTAGGTTCAATATGATGCTGCTAAAGAACCTGGTTTAGTAACAATTTAAGCATTACGCCATAATTTGAGAGGGCGCACTGTTCAGCAACAAATTCGAGTACCAAACTCAGTTAGCCAAGAGTAAGACGGAGCAAGGACTCTAAGAAATGCCACCCCGCCATTATAAAATACAAGTTATCTGAAACATTAAACAAAAAATTGAAGAACAATGAGCCAAGAATGTTCGGGTTAAAGGATAACAAATGAGCCGAAGTGTACAACTTTTGATTTTTTCTGTAACATCAATTTTGGGTGTCAGGACTGCAATCAAGTACGAAGTTAATATTCGACCACTGCCACCTCTTCCTTGGAACATCTACAAGTCCATAGTAGCTTTGCCCGTGAACACCATGGGACACCTTTCGAGCATTGAAGTATTCACTGCATTTCCTGTGCCAAAGAGTATTCATTCTGGCTGCTGGAATTCTAGATCTAATTTTCTCTTCAAATGTGATCTGTCAGCACTGCGGATCCATACAATGGAACAAGAGTTAGTTAACATCAAATACAGAGTAGAAATTAAAACAAGGCAACGAAGGAGGTGGGAAGGTAATAGCTTTTATTTGAAACTCCCAACCTAGACATAAAACAATGAACATCGCTCGTGAGCTCTCCACTTCAAAATCGCTGAATGATCTATACTGATTTACCTGTTAATTGTAGGTCTATTTGGAGATTTTAATCCAAAGACAGAAAAATCTATTGACATTGGTGCCGGTTCATTCTTGCCTGAATTATCACCGGCAGCCTGCCTGAAGTTACCAACATTATCTCCTCGCAATGAATTTTCTTCAAACCCATCACGTCCTGGCATCACTCTCCGAGACTTCCTTGGAGGTGATAGTACAGTCGGACCATCGTGTGGATTGAAATCATAGACCTTAGATTCCTTTTTAGGGGCAGGTCTAGGAAGTTTGCATGGCTCTGTGGGCAGAGGCGCTGAGGAAAAGTACCTAATGAAAAAGAGAAAAGACAAAATTAGGAATAAAAGGAAGTCATTCATCTCGTATTAAGTACTAAAGGCACATACCTGTGCTCTAATGCCTGCGCAGCTGAAATTCTAGCTTTTGGGTCATAGGCAAACATCTTTGACAGCAGATCTAAAGCATCATCGCTTGCCATTGGAAATAAAGAACGAAAAGGAGGGGCAGGAACATATTGGTATTCAACATAGTCGGGAAGGTATACCATATCCGACCACTGAGAAGAGGTTGGCGTCCCAAATGCTGCAAAAATCTTGCCTAATTGATCAATGTCACTAGAACCCTGGCAAATGTTAACAGACAAATAAAAAAATTAGAAGAACTGTGCTTAATTCAAGAAACAAATTATTGCAACAAAAAAACAATCAATTAATTAAATCTACATACTAAAAAAATTATTATTTTTCCTTAAAAAAGAGGCATGCACACAAAACCATATAACGTATTAGAGCAAGAATAAAATGAAAACAAAAGTGAAAATAACACTAATGCCCATAAATGCCATGGTTAACAGCTTCTGAGCTGACCTCAGTTCAGTAAACAGCTTTGAAGGGTTTACTCTAGCCATAATTAGAACCAGTTGATAAAGTTAAAATGTTGAAAAGCCCAAGAAAGGCTAACTGCTGAGATTAAAGTCCATCTACTTCAGAGTACCGATTATAAACCATTAAAATTAATAACCTAGTCACCAAGACAATCACCCTTTCTTTGTGAACAAAAACAACAATCTTGCTTACCTGCAAAAAGGGTCGACGAAGAAGTAGTTCAGCAAATATACAAGCCGCTGCCCAAACATCTACCCGTGAACCGTATTGCTTGGTACCAAATAACAACTCAGGCGCTCTATACCACCGAGCAAACACCTATTCATATAATTAGCACAAGATTCAAGCATCTAGGCCCACCAACAGAAAGTGCAAAAGGAAAATATAGGCATTGAAGGTTTCATGTATGGAAATTTGTGAGGAAACTGTCTACAGATCCCACATATTGTGGTACCTTCTCAGAGCCACCATACTGTATGATTACCCTAGAGAACCATAATATGAAACGGATGAACCAGAACTGGGTGTACTATCACTCCAATGCTCCAATGTTAAATCTCTAAAATTTTGTATCCTTACTTGGCATTCTCAATTTTCTAGGAAATATACAATAGGAAATAAACCATATGCTTGTCACTTGACCTTCGACAGAAGGTCAAGCTAGAATCATGAAGATTAAGAAGTGGAATCCAATGCATTGCAGCCTATACCTTCTTGTGAACTTAAACAAAATCATCATGCAACAAAGTGAAGAATAAGCCAGTCTAAGGCACATCCCCTTCCAATTTTGCAAACTCTAACCATCCAAAATCTGGAACTGTGAAGTTCAGGAACTCTTACCATGCATAACCAGCCTGAGTTTTATTTCAAAAGAAATATGTTCACTGCAGATGGCCTCTAACTAAACGTATTAATATCATGAAACCTACACACTCAAAGTGGACAACATGCCATCATATGGAAAGAAACAAACCTGATGAGTAAATCTTCGGTCTGGGCTCCCAAAGATTCGAGCTAAACCAAAATCGGCAAGTTTCAGCTGTCCATTAGACCCTATCAGCAGGTTGTTTGGTTTCATATCCCTGAAAGAAAGATGCAACCTATGCAGATCACAACTTGAAAGCAACTAGTAACTTTGTGAAGACGAAAACAGCAACATCCCCTACCTATGCAAAACCCATTTCTTGTGGCAATACGCAAGACCTTGCAGAGTCATTTGAAGGTAAGATTTTATATCAGCTGGTGAAAGAAAAATATTCCGGTCTCTTATAACAGCTTCAAGATCTGTCTCCATGAATTCAAAGACAAGATGCAAG
>JANTPZ010008339.1:0-16353 GCA_025593235.1 Vachellia pachyceras
ATAACACTACTGTTCCAATTCCTTCAACCTTCGTATATAAGCCATTAGCCACTTTTACTCTCAAATTCTCATGGCAATACCTAATTCCAATAAATAAGAATTTGTTACCAGACATATGATCTGTTGCTCCAGAATCTACTATCCAAGTTTTTGCGCCGGTCACCATTGCATTAAGGGCTATAATGGAGTTACCTGATTGCACCAAATTCACGTTAGTTTGAGTTTTGAGACTTGTACCACTCATAAAGACCGCTGGAGTTGAGCTCCTATTGGTTGGATGCCTTGGAACAGGTCCAAAAATGGGAGGGAAGTCAGCTGGAGTCATCTTCTGGTCAACGACAGGAAGAGGGGTGTGAAAGACGTCGGCGTGTGGCAGTCACGCTCCGCTCAGGATGTCGGCGCGTGGCTTTCACGGCAGAGAAGGTGGACGACGCGTGGTGGTCACGCGCTGTTCAAAATCGCCGTCGAGCTCTGGGGATCCGCTGATCTGCGTCGTCTGAAGTGGGTGGAGGAGGTGGTGTCGTCAAAGGAGCTTCGTGCAGAGGACTTCGCCGGCGCGTGATTGACACGCGCTGTTCTGATCGTCGTCGTCGTCGGTGAACGTGCCGATCGGTGGCTTCTGAGGCTGCTAGTGGTGGCAGTGACATCAACTAAGGTCCTATCTAGGAGATCCAGCACCGTCTTCGTCTCTCTCTCTTCCACGTTTGCTGTGCTTCACCGCCGTCGCCTCTCTCTCTCTCAACCTCACTCCGTTTCTCTCGCTCTCAGTCGCTCGTAGGGCGCAGGAACAAGCCACAGCTCTGATACCATGTTTAAGAGTAATCTCTCATTGTTGTGTATCTTATTGATAGGAAGGAGTACATTATATAGGTGCTGAGAGCTCAATCAAGAGGAGCAAAATCAGCAATTACAATCAAGTGATTAATGGGGATTATTCTCTCCTAATCCTATGCAACAAATCAGGAATTAAATAAGGAAAAGATCAAATTTGATTTCTAACAATGGTTTAGGTTATTCTGATTTTATACGATACTTAAATGATGTAATGTATCTATTTTATTCAGATCACCTCCTTTGGCGTTGCAGCCTTCCTTGGGCTATTACTTTCAACGTGTAAATCAGGAATGGAGAGAGGGATATAAAGTTCAGATGACGAACACGGGGCATTATGTGTCTGATTCTGTGCTCTCTCATGTTGTTGTTGTATCTATCTCTGGTGCATATAATGATTACCAGGTACAGGTCATGTTTTATTCATCATGAATGCCAGTATGCTATTTGATGTGATCTTTATGAGAGAAGGATGCCTTGTGTGTCTGCACTTCGCACAATACTATATCACACATTTCATTTGACCCTAATTCAACTTGACACTTGTCTTGATTTGCATCATCAGTACTTTGTGGTCTTGGTTGAGAGGAAATCTCAACTGGAGCTTGTTTCTTGATTTAATGCGAGACTTTTGACCTTGGAAAATATGATCTCATATAATTTAAAGAGATCATTGCACTTCTATTTAGTGGAGGTAGACGTTCTCTACCTAAGCTTATTTTTCTCCTCTCTACAGGTGAGGACAAAATTAACATCTCTTGATAATATCGTGCCCCCAACTCATGGATTCATGGTCAGTAGTACATCCATGAGAAATGTGTGGTTGTCAATGGAGCACCAGGCTATCTTATGGTGCAATCAGCTTGTTATCCAAGTAAGTGGTTTTCTCTTGTGCAAAAGCAAGAACTCAAAATTCTCTTAGGGCTTGTCCTGATTATCGTTTTCTTCTATAGGTGTCACACACTCTTCTTAGTTTGATAGACTCCAAAACAGGCCATCCTTTTCCAGATACCCAAAAAAGGCTTGCAGTTTTTTCACGAATGTTGCGCAGTGGAATCTCACTTAATTTTAACAGGATGATGCAACTGCCTTCTAAACATTCTATAAGTACTCATGTCAACAGTAAAGATTCCACTGGTATTATTCTGCCTGCTCTTATTATACTATACTGGAACTTTACTTTCTAATCTGTAGTCTTTTTACATTTTCCCTTTTGGATTGTGGTGGCTATCTCATCTGAATGGTTTATCTGAGGTTTCTGAAATCGTATAATAACTGATGTATGAGTAAAGAAGTTAGCTTGACATTACTTCCATTTCCTTCAGATGTAACAGTGTAGCTTGGAGTGTAATTATCGCAAATGTAGACCATATTTATTTTCTTAGTTATTCAGTAATTATGAATTATGTATAAACGTTTTGTAATATTAGATTCCTTCCAAAATCTATTGTATTCTCACTGCATGGTTAATTTCTACTACAGTTTTGTCAAATTTCATTGATCTCAAATCTTTGACAGAGATCTTTCATTTGATTTATAAGCTACTTCCTTGGTGCAAAATTTTATGTTATAGATGTGTTGTTGTTGCAGGATCTCAAGTGCATGGTTCAGCTACATGTCCTCCCAATATTAAGTGGAGTGATGATAGCCTTGAGAGAGACCTATACATTCAGACAAATGTGGTAACTGTCTTAGCAATGGACGGTCGAAGGCGATGGTTGGACGTACAAAAATTGGTATCGTCTTTCCCCCCTGATATCTGAAATTTTATGGAACAGTATGTTTTGCCTGATATTATCTAGAAACCATATGTGGGAAATCAAAATGTATCAAGTTGCCAGGTTTTTATCTCCTGTTCTTTTTTCTTCCCTTACAGTTTCTGGCACTTTTAATCTTAATGAGAATTCTAAAGCAAGTGAATCTGCTGAAAGAAGTCTGCTTTCATAAATCTTTTACTGTTCTATGAAATTGATAAACAAAAACAATAGCTGGTCAGCCCTCCAACTTTCTGATCTTTAGTTGTGTAAATGGAGCTGTTTGACCTTTTAAGATGTTTTGTGGCTACTTCAGCTTTTTTAAAGTTGTGAGTTTGAGATTTGTTGCATTGTGTATGGTAGATATAAAATTTTGATATGTTCAACATGACTCTTGTGTGTTAATAAACAGTGATGCCATAATAGTGCCTTGTTCAATAAACTCCTGAAGTTCCTATTTGTTTTTCATATTAGAAATAAAAACGGTGTAACATATTTGTCCCCTTTGATTGTGTAGGGATCAAATGGAAGAAGTCATTTTGTGTTTGTGACCAACCTTGAGCCTTGTTCTGGAATTAGACTTCATCTATGGCCAGAAAAGGATAAATCTACTTCAACTTTGCCTCTCAGTGGAAGGGTTGTTGAAGTTACGTCAAAGATGATGCGCATTCCCTCAGGTCCAGCACCACGGCAAGTATGTTATGCTTTTTCATAGATGGGGATTTCTTCTCACAATTTCTGGCATTCAGAGACAAACTGAAGCAGCAATTTTATTTAGTTGATATAGGTAGTTATAATTTTGAATTCACTATATTGCTGCAGATGGAACCTGGCAGTCAGACTGAGCAACCTCCACCATCTTCTGTGTTTTGGTTGGGACCCGAAGATATGCGTGGCTTTAGATTCCTTACAATATCAGTTGCCCCCCGTCCGGTATGCTTATAATTCCAAAATTGGACTATGGCTTTGGCTTGTGTGGTTTGTATAGTATAATGTGAGTCTCAAATATGTACATGTGTTGACAATGTTTGCTCAGACCATTTCAGGGAGACCACCACCTGCAGCATCTATGGCTGTTGGGCAGTTCTTTAACCCTGAAGAAGGGAAGCTAGAGATATCCCCATGGTTGATGCTTCAATCTACCTATTCTCAAAAGGTTGTTATTTCATGAAGCATTGCTTGAATTCTATAGTTTAAGCGATTTTATTTTGTTTTTTTCTTTCTATTCACTCAAACTAGTATTAGTTTCTTTCTGAGTTTTTATAAATGCGAACCTGAGTTTTGGTATTTAAGCAACTTTTCCAACAATTAAGGGTGTATTTGGGAATTCCATTGGGAGAACGATCACAGATTCCGAGGTAAATATGTGAGAGAAGTTTTGTCTCGGCTTATGCGAAAATGACTTTTGGGGAGGCAAATGGTCTCCTCAAACAAGCCCTAAGTTGGAGGATATTAACTCAGCTGAGCTCAGTCTAGATTAGTTCTTTATCACATGCAGCTTGGCTCAGGAAACAATTTCACTGAAGACTTGCTAACCATTCTAAGGTATTCAACAAAATATGAACAAAGCTGAAAAACTTAATGAGAAAACTAATTAATAATTACAATCTTTCTTTAATACCATGTTAAAGTTCATTCAAAACCTAATGTTCAATTGTTGAAAATGGACCCAACACAATTTATTTCAATATCTTCAGAGCTTACAATGTGCACGTGTTTTGCAGGAGATGATGTTGGATGAAGCTCATCCTCTTGCTGTCCGATTATCATTTTTGACCAGCTTGGGTCTTCTGCCTGTTACTCTGTATTTGAAAACCGCCGGCTGTGGAATAGATAACTCTGGACTTCCAGAAGAGGAAGCTGGAGACCTTGAAAGTAGCAGTAAGGACTCTGCTCTACCCAAACAGCTAGGCCAATTGTTCAGTGTTTTGCTTTTCATTTTTGATCTGCTTATTTTTATAAACCATGCCTCATAATCTTGATGCGTTCATTTTTTACGTTGATCTTACCTATGCCCTGGCATGTTTTCATTATCTCTAACCTGGCCCTAGCATATTTTCCTTGACCAATTGAACTACAAAAAAGATTCAAAATATGTGCAGTGCCTGGCTTGCAAGCAAAACCTTGAAGCTTTGAGCCTTTTACTTGATCTTTGAATCTTAAGTTTTCACCTCATCTTCTTCTCACTTACTTTGGAGGGTGTTAATAATATAATGCTCCAACGAGCCACAGTAGTCAGGAGGATCAACTTGGTTTGGGCGTTGATCTTAGTCTCCCTTTAATGACATCTCCTAGGCTTACCAAATGTTACCAAAAGTTACAATTGATAGTTGACGTGAAAAGTGGGATTTTTTTTAATTATATCATTTGCATTTGATGCTACTGTAATCGAGTGTTACTCTTGTGTAGTTTTGCTGCCACATTTATCAGCTGAGATAACTCTAGCTGGATGTTTCAGGGCTCTGCAAACTCCGTTGTTTTCCACCTGTTGCACTTGCTTATGACAAAACTGGTGGTCTTTATATATATCCAAATTTGAATGTTGATACAATTTTAGTTGATTCCTCACCAGCACATTGGGGTTCAACTAGGCAGTCTGAGAGAACCATTGTCCTTTTGCTGGTAAAATTTCCAAGTACATGAAGTGATGGGACAATTGTTTTTTGACTTCCGATTATGAGCAGGGAAAAAAACAATTAAGTTACTGGTCAAGTTTCATAATTCATGAGGGGACAAAAAACTACCAAACATGTATCAAAGAAACAAACTACCGAATTTTTTTGTTAATATTACAGCTGCAATTATGATAAGCATTTCTTATGTTTTTCCCCTCCCTTATTCTTCAGGTTGATCCACATTGTTCTTACAAAAATAGCATTGCCATTTCCATCAGTGCTGCT
This sequence comes from Vachellia pachyceras, assembly GCA_025593235.1. Classification (NCBI taxonomy): domain Eukaryota; kingdom Viridiplantae; phylum Streptophyta; class Magnoliopsida; order Fabales; family Fabaceae; genus Vachellia; species Vachellia pachyceras. The sequence goes on from JANTPZ010008339.1 coordinate 5,486, forward strand.
GCTAGCAGGTTTATACTGTTGTATAATCCAGAGGTCAGCTTTCCGCATGCCTGTTGTTGATGCACTTATCAATTCAGATTTCCAACATGCCATGTAAACTGGATGTGTGTATCTTGTTTCTTGATGGAAATATCAGTAATCATGCTTATGAAATGATGTTCATGCAGATAGTTGGTTTCTCCATTGCCATCCTTTTCTTTGCACTAATGCAGCAGGCATATGCAGGGGATTGTGATCTGCGGATACCTTCAATGCTCACAGCTGTGGAATCCAATTTGACATCGCTGTCACATTTATTTTTCCTAGCCATTCTACCCATTTTCTTTTCCTTGTTCCTTTCCTTAGTGATGTCTCAGCCAATTCCTCCCTTTGCCAGTTTCTTCATCATCTCTCTGATTTGTTATGTTTTTGCAAATGGGCTCTTAGCTATTCTGATTTTGGTATCTCACTTGCTATTCTTTGTGGCTGCTATTTCACACATATTCATCAAGATAAGGTTAGTACGCTGATTGCTACCCCCTCAAGGGTCCCTGGTTTTTTTCTTTTAATATCATGGATATTGGCCTTGACTCCATGGCTATCAAGCTCTTTGAAATATTTTTTCTGTGAATATTGAGACTTATTCTTGTATCACAAGCACAGCAATTAAGCTTGCTGAACATTTTGCTTCACTTTGGATTATAAACAGCATGGGTAAATATTTTGCAGGTGGCAAATTTGGGAACGAACTGCTTGCTTTATATTTCTTCATTGGTTTACTAATCTTTCCTCCATAATCTCTTCTTTCAAGGTAAAGTACGATACATGTAATTGATAGCAGAAATATCTCCCATATAAGGGGTTGGATTTCTTATCAACATTAGAGTAGGTAATTTCTGAATGTTTTTTGTCTGTCGCTCTTTTGGTGGAGAAGTTGGAAAGAAGCTGCTGAGTGCTTAGCAGTTTTTTTTTTCTTAGGACACTTTCATTGCATCTTTACTTAATACCATTGAACAGATGATCAGGGTTATGAGAGCCAAGCCAGTACTTGTTACAACACTTGCTGCAATCATACTGGCGTGCTTGGTTCATCCAGCCTTGGGTCTAATGATACTTCTGTTCTCTCATGCTGTCTCCTGTCACAGTGCTCTATGCAGGTATCTCAGTTCAACTGACAGGAAAGGGTTTCTTTTGAAGTTTCATGGTTTTGATCTTCCAAACTTCACTTAATACTCCTGTGTTGAATTAAGTCTGTCTAAGATGTCTAAGAATCTGAACCTGTTTAGTCTAATTGTACTTCATTTAGTAGAGAGCATTCGTAAGTAATGTTTTAGATCTGGTGGAAACCCTGTCTTTCGTTGTATGGTAAGGAACAAACGTAAAAATGTTCAACGCACCTTTTTAGTGATGTGCATTACTAGTAACTTCATCTAGCCTATATATATGACCTTGTGATCCTTAAATTTAGTGTGTTTTTGTAACAGTTTCCTGACGGCTTCATGCCGCAGCCATGCACAAAATGAAAGTTACGACCGTAAAAGTGAAGAGTACAATGGAACTGAGCAAGTTAGGTTAAAATTCGATGCTAGTTTTAATCAGACATTCCATTCAGAAGATTATTGCTCCAACAGTCTAGACTCGTCTAAAAGTTTTGGGGACACACAATTAGATCTATTCCATCATCGCCATGGCTTGTTGATATTGCATTTTGTTGCTGCAACAATGTTTGCTCCATCTCTTGCAGCTTGGTTGCAGGTATACACTTAAGTATACGTTTCCCTGTCTTGCGCTTATTTTTAGAGCATTTTTCAGAGCATCTGTCTTCTTTTTCTGTTCCTATCAAATAATTTTCTTCATCTGCAAGAAATTTGTTGCAGTTATAACTCAATTATTGAATGTTGAGAAAATATACAATGACAATGTAGTTTGTTCTTAAATTATGCATTTGAATAGTCGGAAGCCAATATGATACTGTTTCTATTCTTGTTTGGACACTGACAATCTTGTATAAACGTGGTCAAGATGAAATTGCGAAACTATCGCCATTGAATTAAATCTATATGTCTATATCTATATTCTCTCTTTCCCTCTAAATTTTGCGGAGCTATTTTGTGTATTTATCTCATAAATAGTGCTCTAATTTGAAATTCTTAGCTTGTATTGAGCTCTGTGTTTTGTGATTTTCGTCCATTCTCATCATCGTATTTAATCTTACTAATTTCTTTTAGTGGGACCCATAGGTTGTGTAAAATTAATTAATGACCTGCTAAGGGTTGTCTAACCCTCATGCTGTGCATTTTTTTGTGCCAGAGGCTAGGAATGGGTGAGAGCTTCCCTTGGCTGTTGGATTCTGTTCTTTGCATTGGCATCATCCTTCATGGCATATGCAACTCAAAGCCGGAGTTCAATTCCTTCTTCTTATACTTAACCAGAGTACCCATCCGCAAAGTGAGACTGTATTTGATCTATCTTATCGCTGGATACTGGTCCTATTTTTCTGGCTTGGCATTGGCTCCTTATAGAGCAATTTATGCAATGGCGGTTGTGGGAAGCATTTCCTTTGCTTTACAAATGTTTAGAAATTGCAGAGATAAGAAAGAGATTGCTTATAACAGCCGAAAGCATTCACATAGGCACTGAAATCTTCGCAGCGTCGTTTTGATATAATCACATATTCGTAGGAGGCCAACTTGTAATTGTATGTGTAACATGATGAGTGAAAAGTGCCACGGAGATGGAACCACCTGGGTTTTTGCTGTTGGATATGTTGTGTCCCTGTCCCAACGGTTTCAGGCGAGATACGGAATTCCATTATTCTGAGGAACATTGATAACGTTTACGCTTAGGCTATAAGCATATTCATGGGGTGGGGGCTTGGTGGTTGTATCACTTTATTGGGATCTCTATTAACTTTTTGTTTTTTTTACAATTTTGCCAGTTCCAGAGGAGAGTTTGCTTTTGCAGTTTGAATTTAGCACGTAGGCATTCAATTTATTTAAATATATTGATTATAATGATTTCACCCATTGAATTTGACAGTTTGTGACTGCCATTAAAAGCTTCCGAGGGTTTAGTACATGAAAGAGTTTTTCTGGAAGTTGAAGTGAAATGGGATTAAAAGTTTGTTATGTCTATTGATTGGTGATATTTTTTTTTAATCTTGTATATTTTTACATTAGCAATTGCCAAACATCCCTATTAAAAATTAGGGGGAAGAACCCTCTCCTCCTTTACACTTGCAGACCACTCCGGCCACCTTCACCGCCAAACCTCTAGCCACCACACACGTACCTCTGACAACCCACTCATGCTTGAAGCATGAACTGAAATGCAAAGCTAAAGCATGGAGCAGAACTCAATTGCAAGTTTGGAGATTTGGAACGTTGCCTCGCCACCGTTGTCGACACCCTCAAGAAGAACAAGAAGGAATTGTCACCTCCTTACCATGGAGACTACCATGAGGCACCGATATTCTCATATCTTGCCGTTCTTACTAGAGTCAGAGCTATTGTCCCTTCAAGAACCAATCTCGTCAATCTTGCCAGAGTCGTCGTCGTTCTCCATCATCCTTACCTTAGTCATCGTTGTCCGTCCTCATCATTGTCCTTGTCGTGGTCCTTTTCAAGTGGAAAAGGGTGGCAAATCTGAGTTGTGTTCAAATGGAGTCCGAGTCGCATTCACCGCCACCGTGGAATCGGGCTACATATATGAGTTCCATGGTCTCATCGTTGCAGATTTGTAGGTTGAAGATATGATGGAGCGATGGAGGTTAAAGAAGGCGGGATGGAGCGATGGAGATCGAGGGACGGAGGTTGAAGGTGGTGAAGTTGGGGCAATGGAAGGTGGTGGTGGTTGATGGTTGACGAAAGGGGAAGGACAAAATGGGCACAACCCCAGTTCCATTGAATCGGAACTAAGTTCTTATGGAAGGTTAAAGAATTGTCAATTCCAATATTTGATAGAATTGACATGTCCATATAGTTGTGTTTCATCATACTAAACAAGTTAAGATTCCAGTTCCAACTTCAACTCCAATTTCATGATGTGAGTTCCATGCTACCAAAAGAGGCGTAAGTGTTTAAGTTGTTACTGTTGGAGAAAGTAGAAACAGACCCTCATTTCCTTCTCCTAGTTCTCTGTATTTATTGTTTAGTGGCCACGTCCATTCTGGCACCACACTGAATTGTGCGATTGTTCTGTACTGAATGCAGGTGAGACTTGTGTTTGTTGGTTGGCTCACTATGGCTGGAATTGGAGCCCTTGACGTCTCTAAACTCCTCCATGAGGGCCCCAAGACATTGACTCTGTGCTAAAAAGTTGCTGGTACTGTTGCTTTTGTTGAAGTGGTCCCATACAACATGATGAAGGGCCAAGAATATTAATACCGATTAACTGTGAAAATGATAAAAAAATGACTTAGAAAGTTGTAAATAAGTATCTTATAAGAATGTTAATACTGATTAATTTTTTAAATAAAACATTAAATTATAAACATATGCTCCTTCACTGTCCTCGAGAAGCAATGGTTGGTATCTTTTTTTCCGTACTTCTTTAAAGTCCATCATGAAAAATCCTATTGAAATTTAAAGCATGTCAACAACTTGACATTATGCATGTGTTTGCATACAGCGAAAAGTCTTCCAAGCACTAACTTGAAAAAAAACTGTTTTGACGAATCGAATTATTAATAAGTTTGTTTTGACTGGATAAAAGAAAAATGAGAAAACTGTTATCTATCCATATATCCAAATAATATTGAGGTTGATATTATAGATGTTGGGTCCATTTGGAAACACGGTAAAAAGTACTTTTACGTAAACCGATGTAAATATATGGAGAAGATTATCTCATTTTACGAAAAAACACTGTTAAACGTGCATTTAACTCTTAGAAACGTTGTTCCAAACAAGTCCATCGTATGATTACCTTAAAACTAGGTTTTATTATTCGTTCCAAGAAGAGACATTCTGAATCGCTGACCATTAAATATGATATTCAATCCTAAAGGTACGATGTTGATATCAAAATGAATCCTCATACGAACACGCATCTAACTAGAACATTGTTTCCCATTTGGACACTGAAACTCGCAGTTTTAGGTTTTTGCCTTATTTTTTCCCCTGTTCCCTTTTTCTTGTAGTTCAAGAATCTAAATGCAACTTATTTCACTTTCATTACCAAACAAAACATCCTCGTAATTTTTCCTTGTTGATGCTGCAACCACTGGTTGTTCAACCAGTTACATCTTCACCTTCCACAACTTCGAGTCTTCAACAACCATCCACTTCTCATTCTTGTACTTAAGCAATGCCTCTCTATAACGTATTATATAATATCGTCCTCTAGCTTTAAGCATGCATTACGAATAATCTCTTTCTAGATTGAGCACGATTTGATTTTGAATTATAAAGTTAAAACCATCCGACAATGGACATTAAAGACTGAGGAGGTTGGTAATCTCAAAGCGTGGGACCTAAACAAAAGCAGAAAAAGATTGTGCCTTGAGAGGCTCCTCCAAAACATGGATGGTGGGCCCCATTTTGGGAGCAAAAGGAGATTTCTCCATAATGCTCGTCTTTTTTCTACCTCAAGTTGGTGCTGCTTCACACACGCCCCCACAGCCTTTTTCATTTGAATTTCAAATTTTGAATCCAACACAAATGCCCGAAGTGAAATATTACTAACATCTCAACAGTAAAGTTTGGATCTTTCGTGGTTTTCGACGAAACATGGGAGACACAAGTTGTCTCATGCAGCCATTCTGCTATGCCTCTGGCCTCTCCAATGAAGCCAACCAGGTCAGTTCATCAATCTATGCACAATTATTTTCCTGCAATCAACCCTGTCTCCTAGAATATGTATTTTGGAATTCTTAAATACCCCAAATTTATCTGCTATAGTAAAAAAAAAAAAATTAAGTCAATGCTCAGTTTATGCCTTGATGAGTTGAGACTGTCTGCTGTTTTCAAGCATACAAGTGGTTAAGTTTGACAGCTTGAATTATTTTTGGTTGTTGCAATTAATCAAGAATTAGACGTTGTTATGTCTCATGAAGGTTCAATTTGAAAACCCCATGAAACTTGTGCGTTACAGAGCAACCCAATTCATGCACTTGGGCAGTCAATCTCGTTCGGGAGGTTCATGTCGGAGTCACTGTCGTGGGAGAAATGGTCTTCTTTCTCTCATAATCGTTACGTTGAAGAGGCGGAGAGGTATTCACGACCTGGGTCGGTTGCGCAGAAGAAAGCTTTCTTCGAAGCTCACTACAAAAGACTTGCTGCTCAAAGAGCAGCTGCTTTGCTTGAACAAGAAGCAAACGATGCTGCTTCCAACAATGTCACACACCAAGAACGTGAGCCACTACCTGATAACAATCACAATTCGCAGACGACAAGTCCAAACGTTAAACCTGTCGTCAATGATAAAAAAGACCTTATTCCAAACTCAAATAGAGACCCAAGTATGACCAAGATTGGAACAGAAAACCAACCTTCTGTTGGTAAGTCAGTGAAGGTTGAATCACAAAGCCAGCTTCGAAATGTTGATTTCCAGAGAGAAGTGAGTGAGAAAGTTAGAGGAACACCTCCAGTGAAGACAGCAACATTGAAGGTAGTCTCTAGTGTTTTTATCTATTGGCATGAACATGGGCTCTGTTCTGACCTAATGGAAAATAATTTCTGCAGCAGAATTCCAAATCTAACAAGGAAAATTTGGCATCGATGTTCGATAAGAAACCACCTGTTTCTTCCCTCTCCAAGTTGCTAAAGGCCACTGAAACTTCAAAGTTCACCTCCTCACCAGTGAAATCAGCATTTTCTGTTTGTTCTCCTAAGAAGGACAATTTTGCCACCCCAACTAGCAAGAAGCCTGCATTAGGTTCCCCTGAGAGGAAGAGATCATCTCCCAAGTCTCTTCACATGTCAAATTTTACACCCATTAGAGAACTCAACAGGTTGACTGCATCAGTTATGAAGAGATTTGAAAATGCAAGAGTTGGTGCTGCTTCTTCTAAGGTTTCAAAGGATGGCAGCTTGACCCCTTTAAGAACCCCAACTACGGTATCTTAGATTCCTTGCTTTGTCCTGTTAAGTTTCAATTGCTTTCTTGAATGGTAATATTACTATTTTTCGAATTTCAGGCTTCTAAAAATGAGGGTCAAAAGCACTCTTCAATGACCCCATTAACAGAGAATAAAAGGTACCTTGTTTAAAAAAAATTGTTGGTTAGACGACGAAAACTGTCGTGGCTTACCTTTTTCCCCTCCCTTTTTTAGTTTTTATAGCTAAGGTGATCATGCAGTGATGTAGCTATATAAATTTCTCAGAATTCACAGGACCAAAACACCTATTGATTTATCAGCTTCAGGTAGCAAAATATCAGGCAACAAATGGCACCTGCTCTCTGCGGAGTAAGTTGTATTATTCTCCCATGAAAATGCTTCCTTCCTTTCTGGTTCTATTATATTCTCATAACTGAATTCGAAATGCTTCAATAAACTATCACAGGAAAAAAATGAGATCCCCTGTCATAACATCTCCATTCAGCTTGAGGACAGAAGAAAGAGCTGCAAGAAGAAAGAAGGCAATCGCCCAATTCATATTTTCCTCTTCAATTTTAGCTGCCTCAATTTCTTGCTCTGCATAATGTCTAGCTGCTAAAGTTCATGTGATTTATTGTGTGCGGCCAATTTCAGAAACTGGAAGAAAAGTTCAACGCCGGTGAGGCACAAAAAGTACAGCTGCATACAAAGCTCAAGGTGAGTTGACATATGAGAAGCTAGTATTAAATGTGATGATGTGGTTGTAACTGTCAATCCTAAATGCAGGAGAAGGCAAATACAGAGATAAGAAAACTGCGAGAAAGCTTATGTTTCAGAGCAAGGCCTCTGCCTGAGTTTTATCAGGAAAGAAAAGAATCTAAGGAGGAAAAGAATAAGGTAAGTTTATGTTAACTGTTCACTGCTATAACAATGAGTTCCTTGTGGTTCATGAAGACCCTGTCTACCAGAATTGGTGATTTGTTCTTGCAGGGCATATTGACACAAGTTGAATCACCCAAACAGGGAAGAAAAGCTATTCAGACCCCTCTACCTCCTCGGAAGGATTCAGCGAGAAACAATGGCGTTAAAGGTGGGAGTGGGACCCCAACTCATCCACAGTTTTCAAATTCCACAGCGACAACGAGAATACATCGCCAAATATTCAGCAAGGCGACCAAAACGAAAGATGATACAAAATGACGTTGCTGAGAGGTCAGTGTAAAAAGGAAAAAAAAAACTTGTAAATGTAAATGGAACTCATTGAAACCGAAGCTCTTTATGTGGTGTTATTCTCCATTTTGTTAGTTCGGCTCCTATTGTTGTCGGTATGGTCACTGTAATTTGAACATCCATTCCTCCCCTATAGGCTCTCTCCTTTGTTGTCCAACCCGCATATATTCGATAGTAGTTTTACATTTTTTTTGTAATTTTACAAGGTTGTTTGAGTCGGCCCCCTCTATTTATTTACATCTATAAAGTGTTGTGCTAAAAATTATAATTGTGTTGATTAGAAGTAATTAATTAACGAGAATATACAATCATATTTTAAGTAATTAGTCTTGCTTTAATCTTAAATTTAGAACAGATTCGGAAACATACGAGAACTCGATTTCTATGTGTTCCATGATAACTTGATTTGCACACGAGCCCATTTGAACGGAGACCATCCTTAAGCCTGTGTTGGTAAATGATTTCCTATCACAATCTAACTATAATAAGAAAATAGTGAGAGATAAACCCAAAAAAATAATTTTTTGCATATTATAACTCATTATTATCTAGTGAAATGAAAAACCCAGATATAACTTGTACTTTTTTAGAGCTCTCTCTCTCTCTCTCTCTCTCTCTCTCTCACTATTCTTCGTTTTTCACAAAAAGCTAAAAGGCGAAGTATGGTGAAGAATTTGCTCCTTTCATCTGTTAGAGATTAGTTATGCGGATGAGTTCTGATTATGTATACTATACTGTTCATGAGTTTATAATCATAATTAAACATAAAAGTATGGACCATTACTGGGAGAGAGTGTTTGGTTCAACAAATCCTGCAAGATTTCGTCGGGCTTGTTTAATAATGCAAAGTGGAGAAGCACAAAAAGGCACATCAGCAGCAGAGCCGAGACTTCAATTCCGAACTTAAGCCGCTTGTCCGTATCATAGGCTCACCGGAGAATTATTTGCCCAATTTAGCATCTCATCAATCGTCGATCATGAATATGATTCCACCAAATACCAGTCTCCATCATCTTCAACCTCGTAATGCTGCTCCATCTGCCATCCCATCTCAGAAATGAAAGCCTCGTCCCATTCATTAATCACCCAATCACCCTCACAAGGACCATTTTCGTCATCATCACCGCTACGAAACAGGTCAGCAAAAGAGTACGACTCCTTCGGACTCACCGTATAATCACCGACGACCGCCTCCTCATCACCTTCGTCCTCGGAGTCGTCAACAGCAAGATGGTCCAACATCCGGGCCACGGATAGCCCAGCCCCAGAGAGACGGAAACCAGGTCGGCCGTTCAGAACGACGTCGGAGGGCTTTAATTAGCTTTTTGGCGCCTTTGGCCTTGTGGCTGGACTTGGGGGATGGAGCAAGGGCAACGTGGCAGGCATTGCAGTGGCCGGTGAACTTGGAGTGGTTGGTGGGCTTAGAGAGGGAACCTTGGTGAAGAAGCTGGCGGTGGTAGGGGATTCGAATCGGCTGATGAAGCGGGTCTTGTATCGGGCGGGGGTAGGATCTGGTGGAAAGACCTTGCCATTCATTGTAGTGGCTGGAGCGTGTGCCACACAGAATTGACGTGGGAAAGGAGGAGGAGGCAGACGAAGGTTGGTTTATGTATGGACTACAGTCACTGGAAGCAATACAAACCTGGGAAGCAAGCTGCTGCTTCAGTTTAAGTTTATTGCAAGATATGTCTTCGCTAGCTATACAGTACTACGTGTTCACCAAGTATATGTTCGCGCAGAAACTCCAAAAAACAAAAGTATGTGAACTCTGCTTTAAAATTTAATATTTTAACTTTAACTTAATATTTACAAAGTAGTATATACACAAAAAAACTTATTGAAGTGATTAATAATGCCCCGTTTGGTACGTGAAATTGGTTTTGATGGAATTGGAAGTGGAAGTGAAAGTAGAATTGGAAGTAGAACTGGAAGTGGAGGTGGAAGTGAGATTAAAAGTTTATTTAGTATGCTGGAAGTAGTGGGATATTATTTTAATTTAATATTTATATTATAATGTGAAAAGACTAATATCCCTCACAACAAAAAAACTTTTCTCTTTTTTCCAAAAAAATTCATCCCCTCCCCCACAACAGCAGCATCTCCGACCACCAGCTCATCGCCATTGTGGGGTTCGTTTGTCACCGAGATCGGGGGTGGGGGTCGCGTTCGCCTACAGGTCGTGTTCACCAGAGATGCCAGGTCGCGTTCGTTGCCAGAGATCGCGCTGGTCACCGAGGTCGCGTCCGTCGCCTGGGGTGGGGGTCGCCATCTTCCTCGCCAGGGTCATGTCCGTCACCTAGGGTGGGGGTTGCCAGGGTCGCGTCCGTCGCCTGAGGAGAAGGGGGCAAAATGGTAAAAATTCCAGTTCCAGGGGGGTTGGAATTGGGTTCCAAAGGGTTGGAACTGAATTCCAAGGTTTTTGATGTAACTGGATTTCATGAGGAAGTGGGTTCCAACCCACTAAACATGCTTCAACCCATTTTTAGTTTCAATTCCAAACCTTCAGTTTCATGTTATCAAATGGGGTATAAATGAAATTCAAAAACATCCTCTCTGTTGTATATATAAGATGAATGTATTTGTACTGTTACTATTAAAATGGTGCAATAATTAGAGTGAG
>JANTPZ010008340.1:0-12942 GCA_025593235.1 Vachellia pachyceras
GATTTTAATAGCATTTCAACAGACTCTGAGGAGGTGGCCTCAGACCAGACATTGTTATGCCTTGATATAGAACAAGTTTCAGCTGCAGTTGAACTAAACCCTATGCCACTACTCCCTCGAGAGAATGCGTCAATCCACTGGTTATCTTCACTGCTTTCGATGCCAAGAAAAACTTCAGTTTCAACCAAATTATCAAATCTTAATTGTCCTTGAAGGCTTTCATCAAAATCAAATTTGGGTAGTGCGTATGGCCTTAATACTGGAGGAAATTTGGTGCTCCCTTCACCAGCTAAATGAAGATTCTGGCTTTGAAAATCATTGTCATCATAATCCATGGGTGTATCCCTAAAAGAAAAATGCACGAGAAAAAATGAGAAAGGGGCCCTGGGAGAGGATTGTGAATGGAGCGCTTCAATGGATCCTTCTTTCTATAACAGATGATATGGGATAGAGTCATGAAGAACACTTCAGTGCTTGACGCCTGAAGTTTCAAGTGAGTGTCTATCCCTTATAGGCAGATAAATTGAAAATCCCTGCTCATTTTTTGAACCACTTTGGCCTTTTCTTCTTTCCTTTGTTTTTTTTTTTATGGAGGATATCTGACAGTAAACCTTCCTGTATTTCTTCTTTCTTTAATTTGATAGTGTTCCTTTTACCCCAAAAAGAGAAAAGAAAAAAGAAAGCACACATGCGGGCAGACAGATGCCCACATAGAAGCTCATTGGACCAATCGTATGGACGTATACATCCATCAGCCACACATCAGCACATAAATTATACATACATAGACACAGACACGTGCACAGAAATGCAATAACTCAAGATTTGTAGAATAAATAACCAACCCACATGAGTCAAGACAACTCGAAACCTCAGCGTATCCCAGCAATAAAAAAAAACTCAAGTTTTTTCATTCGACCATTACCCTATATTCCAAAATGCCAAGGCCACTTGCAAATATGCTAACCGAACAATGCTCAAATGAAGGAAAATATAATTAGATGTCCCAAGAAGCATACTCTATTAAATGCAATACGGTAAATACATATGATATGAAATTAACAAGGAATACAGTGCCGTGTGCGTGGAGGGTGTCTAACGTGTTAAAACGGAAGCGCAGGGTAAAGAAATAATTAACTCAATAATGAATACGAGGCAGTGTAAACGGATTGCGTTTACACGCCCATAAACAATATATATATATATATATATATAAACTTCAACCAAAACTCAGTAGTAAGCCTTTTTGCAGTAAAATTATACATAACCAATCTTCCCAGAGAATCGAGCAAGCGTAATCCTTCAACAGACAGCCTTAAAAACCAACTAGTCAGTGAAAATGTAAGGAATATCAGACATTTTAAGACCAATGCCATTTCAGATCAAAGGAAGCAAAAGCAACCATTTGAAATCAAAACTCACCCTTTCAAAGCAACGGAAGCAATATCTTTGCCCAAAAAACAGAATAAAAAGTACCCTATATCTCATAAAAAGTTGGACATGAACAGTACCAGAACAAGTAAGTCTAAAGACGCTACCTCCCTCCATCCGGCGAGGAAATCCAGCCCGTTTGATCTCAGCTATCCCCCAATCGTTCAGTCATCGACCACTTTGAAAAACAATTCTTTGTCAGTAATTGCAACCCTATCCATCCTCAACATAAACAAAACCCACTAAACAGACCCCCAACATAGTCAATTAAACCTCACCGAACACCAAACACTTACCTTTTGCTTCGAGTCCCGGCGGATCGAATTAGGGTTCCGACGTCGAAAGAGAAAGAGTAGTCACAGAAAGCATGAAAAGAACAAACACGATGGCGCAGAGTGTTGGGCTACTTTCTCAGTGGCCTTTTCCCCCCAAATTCCTTCTTCAGTCCTCCTTCTTCCGTGGCTGAAGAAAAATAGCTGCGATTTTTGTTTTTGTTTTTTTCCACCGAAGAGGACATAAGCGACTGAGAAGAAGATCGAAAATGAGAAGGTGCGTTGGTTCGTAAACAATTAGGATCGAACGGGTATAAAGCTCGAGCAGAATCAGACATGACACGTGGGTGGTCCCGATTCGCAGGTTGAAAGTATCAAGTTTGAGTATCAAAATCGCAGGGCGTAGAAAACCTTGTGGGTTTTCGTTGATTATTTGGTTAATCCTGGGGAGAGGGGCAAATTGGTAAAGTCAGGTCTGTGAGTGATCAGTTCAAGAAAGAAAACTTGTTATATAATTTTTGAGTTATTAAAGTATTATTTAAACAAAGTCATGTTTTATTGACACGTGGCGGTATAGTTTGGTTGAGTAGAACTAACTTGTCCGGAGCACCAAATGTTATCCGCAAGGTGCCCATGACTTTGAACCGTTGGATCACATACACGGCACAGACTTGTAGCTTCATAAAAAGTGAATAAATAAAATATTTTAATTTTCTCTTAAACATCCTAATCATATTTTAATTAAAATTTATATTAGAATATATTGTATTTGCTGATTTGTTCTTCATCATACTAAATGCCTAATTTATTTGTTAATTTATGATATAATTATAATTAATAAATTATATAATATATTAGAAAGTTTAAAAATACATGTACTGTAAATCTTTTGTTGTTGTATGAAAAAGGCTTCTTTTTTACAAATATAATAGAATATTCATATGTTAAAGAGGGGTATTTTTTGTCCAAATAAAAGTTTGAAAATCAAATTTAACAATCAACTGACGGTTGGATGGATAACAATGGAATCTCGAATGTATAAAAGAAATTTGTGTGATGCACATTTTAATTTCATTGGGGTTTATATGTGTTTTTAAAATAGAGAAGTTTCTATAATTTAAATAAGATAAAAGGGTGTTCCATGCATTTAGTGAAAAGAAAAAAAAAGATATTATGCATAAAAATAACCAAATAGGCAAATCACAACATAGTTTCATGAATAACGTGCATGTTTGGAAAACTTTTTTCCAGCGGTGCACACAAGTCAAAACAAACGATATATCAAAATTCGTAAAAAGTATCTCGATATTCGTAAAATTATATCGAAATTTGTAAACACATTTCTCCCGACGGATTCATAAACACACATGACGTGATACCATTTTAAATTTTTTACTTTTCTAAAATTAAGCTTCTATAACGATCTTATTAACTCTGTTTGTCATAATGTTATAAAAGCACGTTCACATAAATTGAGATAAAATCCTTCTTATATACTTACCCTTAAAACATAAATCACGTTGAAAAAAATAACTTTCAGCATTTATCCAAACAGGCCCAGTTTCTGATGTCACAACTAGAGCATTTTGGAAAGGAAGTGTGATAAATTTTTTCATAGGGCTTATTTGAATTAACATAGGTGGAGTGCTTTAGATTAACATGTTAACTTTGTGGCGCCTTCTCATTTGCATGGAAAATAGCTGCGTTTGGAAACATGTTGGGGAGCCTGTAACCCATTCTCACGCAAGCCGAAACAAAATTCCTCTCACATAAAGTACCTCGGAATCTGTGTCCGTTTTCCCAACGGGTTTCCAAACGAAGCCAATGTGCCTAATTTAAAAAATCCTTTGTTTATGGATTAACTTGATTTATGTGGAATCTATATGAACTTGTGAGAAGGATTTAATTAGCTTTGATTGAAAATCCTAAGCCTATTCATCATGAATATAATCTTCGAATGAAATCACTTTAATGCTTGTTTGAGAACTCATTTTCTCCAACGGTACACTTAAAACAAGACAAAACCATCTTGAAATCTGTAAAAAAATCCATCTTGAAATCTGTAAAATCATCTTAAAATCCATAAAATCACCTTAGAAGCCATAACTATTTTCTCCCAACGGAGTTTCCAAACACACACTTTAAGTGAATTCTTCAACGGACATTCACCGAGGAGGCCTATTATGACCAACCTATACATTTTGGCGCATTTACTAATTGTATCTCCTCTGTCTAAACATGTTTGCATTATCATTTGAGAAACATGTTCACATGAATAAAAATAAATTATTTTACTCAATGGTGAGGGTAACAAAAGTGCATGATATTTCAGTTGCTCACCTTTGAGCCCGCACATATTTTGATTTTTGGTGAAATTAGTTTTTTTGATATCTATTAATTTCAATCACTCTATTCAACTCAAACATTATACTTTTGATTAGATTGTAATTCAATCCTTTAACTTTGACTCACCATAACTCAATCCCATAATTTTAACTATTTTATAATTTAGGCAATATACTTTAGAAAATAAAATTATATATATGATAAAAGGCTAGAGGCAAAAATCATAAAATAGTTAAGAATATAGGGATTAAATTCCAGTGGAACAAAGTTAAGAGACTTAGTTACATCTGAGTTAAACCCATTGAGATCATGTTTCACCGAGGTAAGGTCTAAGAATTGATTTATAATTGGGTTAAAAGTTTAAAGACTAATAGAGTTTCTCTTGATTTTTTTGGGTAAATTATAATGGTATCCCCAAGACACTTCTGGTTTAAGACTAATTTTTTTTAAGATTTAGAGTGTAAATGTTTTCATCTCTTCCAACAAATATGTTTTCCAAAATTTAAACTTGTATTCCCCAATAAAACCACTTATCACATCAATCAATCGCTCTAATTGATGCATGGACATATGTTGATGTATTAATAAACTTGCAGTTAAAAAGGACAACGGTTTGATTTTAGGGAAATTTACTGGGAAGTCCTAAATAAGGAATTTATTTAATGAATGGTCTTAATTTTGAAAATATTTATTAAAAGGTCCCATTGACAACATGAGGTCCTATACATTGACTACATCATGTGCTGTATCGACAACACTCATGTTGTCAATGGGAGTTTTTGATAAATATTTTTAAAATTGGGACCATTCATTAAATAAGTTAAATAAATTATTTACAAGTATTTATTTATGTATCATTAGATCATATATCAGTTTATAAGTTAGACAAATTAGTTTAGCGAAAAATGTTAACTTTAAAATAATTCATTAACTTCATTAATATCATGTAAAAAATCAACTAGCTTTTATTATTAACGATCGGATGGGTGTATGATATAAATATAAATCACATATACGTATGGCGGACCCATGACTCTGTTTCAAGGGGTGCAAATTATTGTTTGAGAAAATAAATGAGATTTATTCTTGATATCTTTTGAGAAGAATTTGAACAAAAATTTAGTGGGTTCAAAATTAGCAAATGAGTGGGTGCAAAATAAATCGTATAGTACAAATATATACCTAATTTTCTAGAAGTCAGGGAGTGCGGTTGCACCCGGTGGACCCAACATAGGTCCGCCTATGCGTGTATATATATATCATACGTGAGATTAATATGAATGTCATCTTGTAAGTATGCTATGTACTTGCAGCTCAATCTAATATTCCACATTAGATAATGTTAATATAAAATTATAAGTAGGTTTAATGATATTTTTCTGATAGCATGTATACTGTTATTCTAGTAGAATCATACGGACTTCATTCCTTTTTTTTTTTCAAGGGTGTGGCTGTAAGACCCAATTTAGACAAGGCAATTAGTCCACAAGGCAGCTTAAATGTTCGTATGAAACTACCATTCAAATGATATATATATATATATGCATGCATATTATACGCCCCTCCTCAATGCTGAAAAGGGGTGTGTGAATCATCGTCTTATGTATCATGTCTAGATTTAAATATTGCAACTTGACTGATAAAATATGGAAAGATTCTCTCTCTCTCTCTGTTTTCCATCCTAATGAGGAAGGTACAAGAGAGTTCATGTTTCTGTTTTGTTGGCACAAATTTTGTCGTGTATGTCGCAACATGTGACATATCCGCTACGCTGATTTTCTATATCCACTGACACAAAAATGTCATTTAGCGATAGAAAATCCATCGCTAAATGACTATTTTCTGTAGAAAATTTTCATTTAATAACAGAAAATATTAGCGACCCTCTTTTTGTGACGGAAAATAGTTATTTAACGATGAATTTTCCATCGTTAAATGTCATTTTTCTGGTAGTGATCTATTAGTGCTACAATAATTTAATTAAAGGGAGAATTGGAGATAAATCCTCCGTTAACAAATTAATTGAAGAATGTGACTTATAGAATGTGGAAGGGCAATTATATTGCTTTTGCATTACGTGTGGAAGTTTAGTTGCATGTCATAGAAAGTTAGTTGATAATGTTGAAAGTCAATTGCATATGCATTTTTGGAAAATTCTATGCAATTAAGTATCGAAACAACTAACCTTATATTATATGTAACCGAGTTTTCACATTATGTAAATGTATATGACCTTTTATATTTTACAAATCTTATTCTTCAATTAATATTTTAAGGATTTATCCTCAATTCTCTCAAATATAAATTTAAGAAATAAGATGAATTGGGATCTTCTTACCAAAACATTGTCATTAACTCTTACATTCATGACAAAAAAAAGCAATATGTGTGTAAAAATATTAATCTATATATTCAACATGTCCCATTCTGCTATATATTACTCTTGGTCCTTCATATAAAATCCATTTGTATATCTCATACGAGAGACTGAATGTAATATATAAAAGATAACAATAATTGAGCCAGCAAAGCAAAAATAGGAAGTCATATGATGGAAACTAAAAATGGGAGGGAATCTTTCACACATTTATCAAAGCAAATTGCAGATAAATTTATGGGATAATTACTTTAAAATCAAGTTCTACGAATTAATTACTCTAAAATCCTAAGAGGTCGTTCATGGTAACTACTTTACCTGTTAATGGTACTTTTCAATTTGTTATTAACAACCTCTTGGGACTTTAGAGTAATTAATTCACTATTGCGGGACTTAAATGCAATTCTTCCTAAATTTATCCACACAATATTCTAGAGATATTGTTACTAATATATGCATGCAAAGAGTTTAACCTTCAGTAATATCAATAATATTATAAAAACAACAAAACGTGGTTTCATAGAGAGAGCACTACACAAACACGCTAGAGAAATATATATATATATATATATATTAAGGAGTTAAATTCATGTCTTTTCATTATTGTTTCGACACACACATCATATTAAATCCAATCTGTATCATCTAATTCTAAATATAAGACTCAAGTTTGTAGTTTAAATTGAATTATACAGTGAGTTTTATGTTTAAGACCAGCAGAGTATGAAACTAAATATTAATGATATATATATAAAGATAAACTCCATTTTCCTTTTAATTTAACATAACATACTAATCCAAAATCTTAAAACATTGAGTTCATAAGTCTCTTCACTTACCTATGGACAGCATATGCTGTGGATTGCTTCTCAGAAAACTCTAGATGTTATTGCTAAATTTTTTACTATTCTTGCACTTATTCATATATATATATATATAAATATCATTTTATTGCTAAAAATCAACTGCTAGCAGCACTACAAAAATTGGCAATCATAGACAATTAAAAATTCTGTCTCATTTTGCCACAAAAAATCCCATCGTTAACTGAATCCGTCGCAATTCATTGCCAAATTGATCGGTGAATAAAATTTCGTCACTTCATTCGGTTGTTAATGGATGTGTTGGCAATGATTACCGGGAGCCAAACGCATGTTTTAACAATATTTTTTTACGAAACGAGATAATTTTCATCACATATTTACTTCGACTTACGTAAAAGTATTTCTTTACTGCATTATCAAAAGGCTCCAATCAAGGGCGGACCTACTTGGCCTTTAACGCGTGCAACCGCACCTCCTTACTTCAAGAAAATCAGGTATATATATTAGTACTATGTGATTTATTTTGCACCTACTCATTTGTTAATTTTGAGCCCACTGAATTTTTACTCAAATTATTTTCAAAAGATATTAAGAATAAGCCATAATTATCTTCTCAAACAATAATTAGCACCTCCTGAATCAGGGTCTTGAGTCCGTCACCGGCTCCAATAACATTTTTTGGGTATTGGAACCATTATCCTTTAACAACTAATTAATCATTAGAGAACAATTTCACGAATATTCTACGTTGTAAAGAGAGTTGAAACCTAACCCCACACACACATAAAATAATTTAAGGTAAGGTCGGTCTTGGCACCTTTTTAAGAAAGTGCCAGTTTATGATTACATAATTAATACAATTAGTGGGCAATAATAATTGAATGACATGTGTGAGGATGGGGAGATGACCCGTTCTTATCGCCATTTCCTCAGTTATTTTATGGCATAGTGGAATTAATAAAATATCTGATAATTAATTAAACAATCAATCATATTGATTATCATATATTGTTATTATCATACCTAGCTAGCTATGACTTTTAGTCTTCTTATAAAATGTCAACCAAAAAATGAGTTCACTTTATAAGTATTGAAATGTAACATGGTCGGCTCGCATCTAATCCTTTCCTTATTAAAAGTTTCATTTTAATTAATAATTTGTGGCTCAGATTGATTCAAGCCCAATGAACATTATAGTTGGGGTTTAATTTTGTAATCTAATAACACAACTTTTTCCTTAAATCTTTCTTAATTGTGGAATTGTGGGTTCAAAATCTCTGTAAGTTAATTGCAGCAAAAAAGGGGCGAACAACATTGGTTTGATCTTTAATTAAATTATTTAAATTAGATTCTAATAATTAATTTTTTTGAATAACAAGGCAAGCAAAAGCTTGAGTTTTAACAATTACATAGAAATAAAAACATGGATATTAGTTCCCAAACACACCCACATGTCGCAATTTAGATAATCTAAACAATAGCTAGGTGGTTCATGTAGATAAAGATATCTTGGATTTGATCGATTTCCATTATTGGTGAGCTTATAAGCACAAACCAGCGCTTTCCTATAGCAGTGTATAATCTCTACATCCTATCGTCTCATAGTGAGAGTGTGGATCTTAATAATGATCTGATTAAGTGGGTGTAACGTGTCATATCCAGAAAATATGAGATGTATAACTTTTAGAGAATCTGTATAAAGCTTAATCTGTAAATTCTAATAATTAATTTACATCATTTCAACAATCAATCAATGTGTTACTTTTAATAAGAGTTAGATAACTAAGGTATGCATATATTAATGAAATTATTTAAATAAATAATTATTATTCTTAAAAAATGTGCATTGATTTCTTTAAAATACATTCTTTAATTATCATATATGCATTCAAAAGTAGCTTTAACGTAGAAACCTTTAATATGAACAATTAATAGGGATATTTTAGAAAATAATTAAAAGTTAAAAGATAAAATATATTGATGTCTTATATTACTAGCAAGCATCAGTCTCGAATTCGAACAAAGAAGTAATAATTACACTACATAATAATTTATTCTAAATTTGAAAATAGTGTTCACCGGTACATGCACATGATAATATCAACAGGGTTAGAATCGATCAATCCTTCGCAACATGTGAATTCAAGTCCTTTTTTTTCTGCAAAAAAGGTTTTTAAAAAGGTATGTATACATTTCATACATAATACTACCCATTAATTGATCACATTCCTTACATTTTTCCCCTAATCGGTTTCTTGCCCCGAGAGGAATAGGATTAGCCACATTTTCATCTAACAGATGCGGATGGAAGTAATACTTAGGGCTTGTTTGGGGAGGCCCCTGCGTTTACCGAAATAAAATTTTTCTCACATATTTCTTCGAAATCTGTATCCATTCTCCCAACGGACTATCCAAACAAGCCTTTATCATATATAAAAGCTCCATCTAATAGCTTAGTTGTCATCACGTTCATACACAAATAAAAAATGAAACAAGCCCACAAACTATAAACTAAAACAAGAAACAAAGTGAAGCTTACCTAAGAAAATAACATAAAAAACAAGGAAGACGAGAAAGACGGTGGCCTTCAATAATGCATTATCCAACCACTCTTTTTTTTGGGGGAGGGGGGTCCATAGGGACGGTGCCAATTGTCTTCCCTCTCGTAAGCCTACTTCGTTTCATATATATAAAACGTTGCAGAGGAGTTCTGAGATGCAACACACACAAAAAAACTCAGTGTTTGAGAAGCTAATCAAAGTAATTAGGGTTAGTTTCAGAGTGTGACAGGAAAAAAATGGTGAAGATAGCTGCGGGTAACTTGAGTGACTCTTTTAGTGTTGCTTCCCTTAAGGCTTATACAGCAGAGTTCATTGGCACTTTGCTTTTCGTCTTCGCCGGCGTCGGATCAGCCATAGCTTACGGTGAGTCCCTCGTTTTAATAACCATTCTCTTAAATTTATTAACAAAGAAGAAGCGAATAACGTCGTGAAGGTTGATGGTGTCGTCGTTGGAAAATTTATTATTGGAATATAGGTGCCCTTACAAAGGATGCGGCGTTGGACCCGGCAGGGCTTGTGGCGATTGCGGTGGCGCATGCATTTGCGCTGTTCGTCGGAGTGTCGGTGGCGGCCAACATCTCCGGTGGCCATTTGAATCCAGCTGTCACGTTTGGATTGGTGATTGGAGGCAACATCACCGTGTTGACTGCGATCTTGTATTGGGTTCACCAACTGTTGGGATCCTTGGTCGCTTGCCTCCTCCTCAAATTTGTCACCAGTGCTCCGGTATGCCGCCTTCTCACTGATCTCCTCTCAAAATCTCAACTTCTTAACATCTAAATATAATACTACCTGTGGTTATTATAAGGCCCATTGATTTCTTTAACCTGAAAATAAACTGATATATTTATAAATGTTTATTAAAGTAGTTTGTTTGATTTATAAATTAATATAGTATACGCAGTCCAATTTAATGATATGTATAAATATTTCAGAGTATATATATAGCTTATTTGGATAGCCTATTTAGACATCCAAAAGCCATTCCTGCGTTTACCGAGACAAAATTTCTCTTACATATTTACCTCGAAATCTGTGTTCGTTCTCCCAACGGACTTACCAAACAGGTCCATTAATATATATATATATATATAATTTTAAGTATTTTTGTAGAGCCTGTTTAATCTCTTCAAAAAGTCAACTAGACTTATATTGAGGGCCAAATGCAGTATTAAATAAGAAATTCTAATCCACTTTGTTATTTTTGATTTATAATTTTTTTGAACAATCCTTATTGATGGAATATATAAAAAGGTTTCTATCAAGTGATAGTTCAAATACAAGTGATTAAATAAGTTGTTTTAGCACATACTCCTGATCAAAAAATACATACCACTTTCAACCATTCTATTAGGATCAGTTAACTCATCAAATTTATTTTAAATTAATTTTCCCCTATTTTTCCTCCTTTGATAAGGTTATAAAAGAGGGGGGGAATAGATGAGCCATATTTATTATTTAAGCATTAATTAGTTGAGTAAAATTAATAAATAAGCACTAATTACCAGCCTATATTATTATGAAGTGAGTGGTATAGCAGAACTCTTGTGCCTTTCAAACAAAGGATTGTTTGGTTGTGTTCAATTTCCAACTCTTGCATGTAAAACAAATTTAGTTGGGAGAGAGGTCTATTATTTTATATCCTTCCTACACTCTGAAAATCAAAACCATTATTCTATCTCCTCTCACTAATTATAGACTATTACGAGTCTAAAAAGAACCCTAAAAGCATCTTAATTTCTCCAAATTTTCAACTCAAGATCACTTAAAAATTGTATATAAATGCTTAGATGGATCATTACGGCGGATTTGCAAACTGATAGTGAAATTTAATTGCAAATGGTTCAGACCGTTCCGGTTCATGGACTTGCTTCAGGAGTGGGTGTGTTTGAAGGCATAGTGTTTGAAATTGTTGCCACTTTTGGACTGGTTTACACTGTGTATGCCACAGCAGCTGACCCCAAAAAGGGCTCACTGGGCGTTATTGCACCCATAGCAATTGGCTTCATTGTGGGAGCCAACATCTTGGCCGCCGGCCCATTCAGCGGTGGCTCCATGAACCCTGCCCGTTCATTCGGCCCGGCCGCCGTGTCCGGCGACTTCACCAACTACTGGATCTACTGGGTTGGCCCGTTGATCGGAGGCGGTTTGGCCGGCTTGATCTACGGCGACATCTTCATTGGCTCATATGCTCCGGTTCCTACCTCTGAAAACTACCCTTGAGCTTGTTGTTCTGTGATTAATTCCAGTTTGTTCATCTCATTTGCTACTGTACTGTCTTGTTTTGGTGTGGATGTTGTGGTTTTTTTTTTGTCCACTCAGGGAAGGAGCTTGCTTTGATTTGGCTTTTGGGGATAATAATGTAATTACTCGGAGGAATTAACGTTGAGCAAAGCTCTATTTATTTACCACTTGTCAATGGAAGAAGTGTTAAAGTCAAAAGTAACATAATCCGCGTATTCGTTGAATTGTTATCTTATATTAAGGATCGAAATTCAGAATTAAACTACCATTTCTTGATATTTAAAGAAAAACTTGTTAAAATCTGAACTACAAAGCTACTGATAAGTTATAGGTAAGAATATCAGTGGGTCCGTCTGAGAACGCGGTGGGATAAGTAACTTATTTACAGAAGTACTTATGAAGAAGTGAGATTGGAAAATAAGTCAGATTGTAAAAGTTATTTGTATTTGGGAAAGCAGTGGAAGAAGTGACTTATTTGTAAAAGTGAATACATTTGGGAACATGTTCAGATAAGTGACTTATTTGTAAAAGGAAATGTGTTTGGAAACATGGTGGGATAAGTAACTTATTTTCTACAATTAAAAGTAAAAATATGAACCATGAAAACTAAATTAAAATTGAATAGTAACTTTTGTAAATTAAAAATAAATTAAACTTGAAATAAAAAAAGTCATTTTAATTACAAATGACAAGTCATTCTAAGCTAAAGAACAGTCTGCAAAAGTCTGCATTTTTGGTAATTATCACAAGTTCGTGATAGTTCATGTTACATAACAGTAAATAAATAACGAAGGAACTCCAATCACATTAAAAAAGACAATAAATACAACATGCTTTTGAAGTTCAATGAAGCAGAAAACTTGATTTAAGGCTTTGGTTCAGAAGCA
>JANTPZ010008341.1:0-13664 GCA_025593235.1 Vachellia pachyceras
CACCGGGCGTCGTGGTGCAGTGGTCAGCGCGGCTGTCACCACCCCAGGGGTCGAGTGTTCGATCCCTGGGAGCAACGCTCGGGGGTAGAGGTAACCCGCCCTTGGTGCAAAGCACCTTACAGGGGGGCGCCACGTGTATTCCTCGCTCCGGATTAGTCGGTTGCCCCGGGTTACCTGGTCCAGTTGAAAGAAGGCCAGGGACTCAGGAAAAGGCGCCGGATACCGGGGGGGTTCCGAGTGTGGGCCAAAGGCCCACTTGCTTGTTGTTCAACAAAAAAAAAGATTCATCCACGTGATCCATTGGGTCATTTTTAAATTTGAAAAAACAAACAAAAAAAAAAAGCTGTCCGCTGATTGGATGGAGTGGTTCATGGTATGGCTGAGGACAAAGTAAGGAAGACACATGACATGTTTGTATTTTCGATGAAAATTATTTTTTAATATATTGCATGTTTAGAAGTGACTTCGTTTCACCAAATACATTAGAGGAGTTTCACCTCAACTTATGTTCAATGTGATTTGAATCTGAAATCAAACAAGCACATAATTTATAAAATACGAAGTAAATATATTAAATACGTTTTATTTTAACGCACGTCAACTTGCATCCTCATTTTTACAGGTAATTTTAAAAAACAATATTTTTAACCATTTTCGTAATTATTTTAAAATAGTCTCTTTGATCTTTATCATACGGGGTGTTTTTAATGGAGTTATTCTTTTAATCAACCATTATTTAAACACTCAATTGTCCATAGAGCAAAACGACCTATAATCCATGTAATTGGCACATAAATCTTTGTTTTTATACAGAGGTTAAAGTGTAAAAACATTCTAAAGCTTTTACTAAAAAAATGCATCTTGCCGCAAATACTTTTTAGATGTGCAAAAATATCCGTGAAGTTTAAACGAGAACAACAATGTCATAAGTGGTAACATAACAACATTAAATATACATGTGAAAAAATTGTGTGGGCCGCACAACAGAAAGTAAGAGTGTTATATTATATTTAATGATTTAGACATTTTCCACCCATTTTTATTGTTATTGGGTATTTTTCACCCTAAAAAAGTGCATGATGTTAGAGGTTTTATTAGTAAAAATTTATGAATATTTTTACACTTTAACCCGTCTTTGCCAATGCTGTTATTCTTGCTGTATAGGTCCATTTTTATAACTTTGAATTATTTTATTGGTGTATATATACTATTTTAGAAAAGATTTATATTGTCCTATTCCCTTTGGTTCAATATACTCATTTCCATTCACAGTATAAATAACTTTTACAAGAATTGTTTAATTTACAATGCAATTCATTTGAAAATTGTTTGATACTTATTTGTTAATTTTACCCTGTGCTTAATGTTTCAATAAGACTCTTTGTATTTTTCACTATACCTTACAACCTCATTTGATATAAGTAAAATTTTAGGAAACTTCCAATTTAAGAAAAATAGTGTGTTAACTACCACATTTAGTACTTATTTATGCATCTCAAACAGTAACGGAGCCAGGACCTTAAAGTAGTGGGAGCAATTTTTTTCATTTTTAAGCAAATGACAACAGACTTACTATTATGGATAATTGAGTGGGGGCATTTTTTTCATTTTAAATCTTTAAACTCATTGGATGCATAATAAAAATTTAATAACTATTTACATGCATATAAAAAATTGAGTGGCGGCATTTGCCCACACTCAGACATTAGTAGCTCCGCCGCTAATCTCAAAAATTGTAAAAATTATCTTAAAATTGGTAAAAAAATTTAAAATCCGTAAAATCATCTTGAAATCCGTAAAATTATTTTAAATCCGTAAACTCATTTCTCCCCATTTTCAAATAGAAAATAAAAGGAAAGGACGGTATCAGGCACGTTTATGGCGTGCACTGCTTCTTACGACAACTGTCATCATCAATCACTGGTTGGTTGCTTATAGGTTCGGAAAATACATAAAAGGTTTAGGTTTTTTTTTCTTTTCTTTTTTACTTTTATTTCCCTTTTTCTTATAAACAAATCCTTCGGGTGAGATCGCTGCGTGTGAGTGTGGTTACATGGACCCGCAGTCCCACACGTGTCTTCTCCCATGTGGTTGTTGATTTTTTTTTTTGAATAATTATTTTTACTCGCTTCACTTTCTATTATTATAAGACATGTTTTAGAATGATTTGTTTATTCTATAAATGTTTTTTTTGCAACATTTATTTTGTAAATGTCAAAAGAGTCAACAGCAATAATCATTTTCATATGTGCCACTTTGTAAGCAGGTAAAGATCAAAATAACTTTAAACCACCTGATTTAAAGCTAATCAATGCATTGATTGAAGGTATAATAAGAAAACAAAACTAATGGCTGCTAACTTTTACATGAAACTGGTGAATTCAATCTTTAATAAATAATCGGTTGTTTTTTTTTAAAAAAGTAATGATGAGTCCATTTGATAAAGCAACAGAAAAGTGATTTTTACTGTTTATGAGATAAATATATGAAGGGGATTAACTCAATTTATAGAAAAACACTGTTAAACGTGCATTTAGAGAGCTCAACCGCTCTCCAAAACAGGCACGTGCTACCTCCGATCGTTAACATAAGAACCACTTAAATTTTTAAATGAGCTTAAAAAATTAAATAAATTATTTGATTAAAACATATATATTGAAATATGTATATATATCATTATATTATATATCAATTTATAAGTAGGTAAATTAGTTTAAAAAAATAATAAACATATCAATTAATGAAACTTTTATATTAAGGATTGAACGTAGTATTTATCATTTTGTTCAAATTAATTTGTCATAATTATAAATTGATATAATTTAATGATACATGTAAATATTTTAAACTATATATCATAATCAAATAACTTATTTAGTTTCTATATTCTTTCCAAAAAAATCAATTGATTTTTATATTAAAAATCAAAAGTATATATTACTATACTTTATATGAATTTATATTTGAATCAAAGACAATACAAGTTATTACATTTTTTACATCAAGTATATCTTGTGTAATTAAAAAACATATGTAGTTTTATGTAATATATAGATCATTATCAATTATACTTAAAAAATAAATATAAAAAAGTCTATACATTTTAAAAGTAAATCCATATCGAATTTTTAGTGCTTGTCTCATATTGTACTTCTTCGGATTCTATCTACAGCACGCCACTAAACCACCTCACCCAAGATAAGAATATGTGTTGAGTCATTGGCTTTGCATAAAACGAAAAGATTTCTTTCAAATTTAGTTATGAATTACATGCACCCAAGAAGTCATTGAAGTTAGAATTTGATAAACTTCTAAAACAAAGACGTTATTGAAAAAAAATGTAATTGCTACCGTATTTGGAAACTTACAATGGACCCGTTTAGAAAAGCGGTAGAAAAATGTTTTTACCAGTTACGAGGTAAATGTGTAAATGAGATTATTTCGTTTTACGAAAAAATATTATTGAAAGTGCGGTTTGGGTGTCTATAAGCTTTCCCAAAAACCCTAATAAAGACTATCCATTTTTTTAAAAAAAAAGTGTGCCTTGTAATAAGGATTATAAAGAGTATTATACATGGAGGTGTGGGGCCAATTGAGACATTGGGGAGACATTTCCACATTTTAGTGAAGTTAAGTAGATCTACTTGTTGATACCATATAAAGAAGAGTTCGATTGTCATGTTTCTGTGCCCATATGAACGGATCCCGTATGTGAACAATAAGTTAGTACCCAACCAATGGATTATGGATTAACCTGTATCAAAAAAGAAAGAGTATTACAACGTGACTACAAAGAAAATCTAAAATGAATCAAAATTGAATGAAATCTCTATTTAAAGAGAGCAAAGGCAAGGCTTCAAGCATCCAAAAATCTGCCTTCTTCCTTCTGAACCATTCTTAGTTCAACCATTATGATGAAAACTCTAGTGTATCTCTTTCTTCTTGTAGGTTCAGTTGCAGCAACGAGCAATGGCACTGAAGGAGAAGAAGAAGCCTACCAAATCTACCCTCTCCGGCTGAAATCCGGGTCCGGCTCAGAAGGCGCCACCGTGCAGGGCATAACCTGCGCGAGCTGGCGGCTGGCGGTGGAAGCCCACAACATCATCGAGTGGACCACCGTGCCGGCGGAGTGCGAAAACTACGTCGGAAACTACATGCTAGGGCAAAACTACAGACAGGACTCCAAAGCAGTTAACAGAGAAGCTTACTTCTACGTCCGCTCTCTCTCCCTCCCTAAGGACGGCAGAAACATCTGGGTCTTCGACATTGATGAAACTTCCCTCTCCAATCTTCCATACTATGCCCAGAATGGATTCGGGTACGTACATATATATAACTATATATTGTTCCTCATTTCTCACTTTTAGATCTCATTGTGTTATTATATATATGAAGGGTGTTACCGTATAACTCGACAAAGTACAACGCGTGGGTGGAAGAAGGAGCAGCGCCAGCATTACCAGAGACGCTAAAGCTCTACAACAAGTTGCTGAATCTGGGAATCAAGATCGTGTTCCTCACAGGAAGACCCATCAGTCAAACTGAAGTTACTGCTTCAAACCTCAAGAACGCCGGCTACCACACTTGGCTCAAGTTGATCCTCAAGTAAACATTCTTACTTAGTCTCTGATCCCCACCCCCACCTCTTTGGAGTGTTAACTGGCCTTTATCTAAATTCTGTGGTTTTTAAAAAATACTTTTTTTTTTCACATTTCTTCGCATGGTTACACTCTATATAAAATAAGTGAGAACAAGATGTCTTATTTTAAAAGATGATTAAAAATTGAAAAAGAACCATTTTTTAATCGAAATATTGGAATATGACTTATTTTATGTAAAATCTAAGTATAATTCAAGGAATACGCAAAAATAGAAAACACTCAGAAACACCCATTAAGCGGCAGCTTGAGCCACGGCTGACATCCATCTCAACCGGGGAAGATGATTCATGAGCAATGTTTGTGGTTGGTCGACGATTATTACAGGAACACGACGGAGTACTCAGGAGCGACGGCGGTGGTGTACAAATCGGCGGAGAGAGAGAAGCTGGAGAAGAGTGGGTACAGAATCGTGGGGAACACCGGAGACCAGTGGAGTGACATCCTGGGCACCTCCACGGGTAGGCGGACCTTCAAGATACCGGACCCGATGTATTACCTCAGTTGAGTTTAGATATATCTATCACTCAGAGTCCGGATCCGGATCAGTTTGGAGTGTATCGTGCATAAGGGGCAGAGTAAATTAACTACAGGGAGTGACTCTTCCTTGGCCTTTGTCTCTTTCGAAATAAAATATGTATTTCAGGCATCTCTGTTGTATGTGTGAAATGTTTCCATCCGAGTGAGAATAGTAATGAAATTTCTCTATCTCTGGAACCACATAACTGCGTGCAAGTCGTCGGGGTCTCCATTAAACTCTCCAAGCTTTAGATCTGATTTTTTATTTTTATCAAAAAAATTATTTCAATTGCTATAGAATCTAAAATAAATTAATCATTTAAGTAATGTATTTTTATATAATAATCTTTTACAAAAGATTGCTAGTTCTAAAAAATTAGATTTGGGTAGTTCAAAATTAAATCTAGATTGCCTAAATTTAAAGCCAATCATTTGGATGAGCATCCTAACCAGATCTCATAATTCATGAGTTGTTATCATTAATGTATTCGGTGTTTAATATAAAAGTTAGATATTTAATTTGAGTATATAAAAAAATTAGTTCTACTTTTTTTAGTACTTAATATAAAAGTTAGTTAATTTTTATTGGAAAGATTAAATAGACTAAATATCATACTTGAAAGTATTTATTTATACATATAATTACATTATATATATTTTACGAGTAAACAAATTAGTTTGGAAAAAATAATAAATATAATTATTTTTAAATTGTGTATTTAACTTCCTTAATTCCTTAAGCAATATTTAACTAAATATTATATTAAGAACTGAAAGTTATATATGATAGCTATTTGCAATAAATATCAATGCCCAATAGATTCCGCCCAGTCTAAGGTCAGAGTGAACTTTTTCACTCCTTTATCTCATGCTCTTTTAAATCCCATTAAGCAGAGCAAGGCAATTCTCATGGTCCACTTCAAGTTTTAATATACTGAAATTAATTAAATATACATGTCTTTTAAGCTTTAAGTGGGTATTTTCATTTTAAAATTTAAAATGTACGCATAAGCTTGAAAATTATAAGTCACGAAATTGTTTTTTTTTTAAAATAGAGGTAATTGTTGTCACCAGCCGAGTCCCGAGATTGTTTTGATGGAAGGGTCGGGTTGCAGCAAATAGATACATGAAAAAAAAAAAACCAATAAGCAACTTAGTTTCTTCATATGAATTTTCTATGTATGGCTCTTTGCTCGAAGTTTTTTATGGAAGCTACTATATATTATGCCACATAATATTATATGACAGTGATAGATAAATGGAAAGTTAGCTAACATAAACTGATGAAGTTGGCGAATTGATGCAACACATATCTCACATACTGGTTAGATAATTTGTGAACAATTTTCTCGTTTTATTAATAAGATCCAAGCAGTAACCTCGGTAATAAAATACGATGAAGTAGCATTATCTCTTCTATGTTCAAATGCACCCAACATCAACAAATCAATTGATCTTAGATGTACTGAATGTCTGCTGCACAATTTCAGGGTGAGAGGGATTCAAATGTCGCATGAGCAGCACTCAACTGCATTCAAACTCTTCTTTTTCATCTTTTTTTGAGATTGATTATTTTGAAAACTTACAAGGTATCTTCCCGCATTTGTAATTATCCATCAACACTCAAAAATTACCAGCAAAGATCCTTGACTCTTGATCCACAAAGACTCTCTGAGTTTAGGATCTGTTGTGCAATTTCCTCTGCTTTGTGCATCTCCAACTCATAAGAAAGGAGAGTGAATAAATTACTAAAGGGAGTAGCCTATCTACAAGTCTGGCTTAATATTCAGTAATCTTCCATACAATGGGAATCTAAATTGTTCTGCACAAATCTTACAATGCAGAGAGGAACTTAAATCAATAACTTCACATGCAACAAAAAATGCTAAAATATATGCCAGAATAGGATACGTGCCAAAATCTCCAGTACTCTCAACATCAGTACTATTAAAATTCATATTCTTCAAAAAAAAAAGCTCATTCTAGAGGCTTTGATATTCTGACAGACTATACAAATTCCGGCAAGTTTTGCTTCA
Source organism: Vachellia pachyceras (assembly GCA_025593235.1). Lineage (NCBI taxonomy): Eukaryota > Viridiplantae > Streptophyta > Magnoliopsida > Fabales > Fabaceae > Vachellia > Vachellia pachyceras. Next base: position 7,214 of record JANTPZ010008341.1, read on the forward strand.
AGACACTAAACTGCTCTTGTAGTACATATGTCAATAACTTCCGGAGAACATGCTACACATTGCACTTTAATAGCATATTGGGATTGATTTAGTGATACCCATGTTATTCATCAGTATACATTATGAATTGATGAAGGCAAAATCTCAAAGAGTTCTTTTCCAAGTTATGATTATGCAAGTTTCAATATTCGGTATTTTGTTTAGAGCTAGGGGTAAAGAACTGACCTTTACGAAAATTGAAAGGTTTGGTGTTAAGCAGGATGGCTTCTCAGAAATAATCACAGTTAAAAGAAGGATTACAAAAAAAGAAAAAGAAAGTGTGGGGAAGATGATTGTTGTGATAACCAATGGAAAAAAAGATGAAGCACAACTGCCCACCTTCCCCAAATCTGTGTGGCAGAGAACACTTTCGGAACAGTGCATTGAATCGAACCACGACACCGATACACACAATCTCTGCAACTAAACCATAATTCCAAAAACCCTAACAAGATCAAAGGAGCGAACAGCGAAACAGACGAAATCAATCAAAGAATGAGAGACGATAAAAAAAGGCGCCCCCGAGCAGTTGAATATATAAGAAGATGAATTGCGGAGCGGAGGCAACAAAACCCTAAAAATTTTGCGGCGTAGTGGGCATGAATGAGTACAATGGGCCACCTCAAGGCAATGATTAATGGGCCTGATATAATTTCAAATTGGATCCATTTACAGGCCCATTTATTTCTTCAATGTCTTAGCATAGGCCGACTTCACTCATTTTTTTCGTAAGGGCTGAGTAAATTGTACTGAGCAAAAAATTTAAAAATAAATCAAGTTGAAGTACTGATAAATTTATATTCAACTTTGGGCAGTAAGGAAACAGTCCTTCACAATATGTGAACCAATGTTCAAATTTTCTCTGGGGTATATGTATTAATATTTAATATTCGATAATGATTTGAATAGAATTGCATTCGACTTCAGCAGCAACAACATCTTATATAGAGGTAGTGGAATAATATGTGAAATTCTTTCTATGAAAGCACCTCTTATATTTTTTTTTCCAAAAATGGAATTTTTAGTGGTTTTTGCCCATTTTAATTAATTTTTAGGTACCATCCTAACATACCCTTAGATCGGCCAAATGTTTACTAGGCTTATTTTTTCCTGCTGGTCAAGGAAACGCACCCGACAAGATCGCCGGAAATATCTCTTGATTAGGAGCGTGGCTTCCCGATCACTACCCATCTACAAATCGCCACGTGTACCTGTGCAATGACTCTTCTTGGAGCTTGCTTAGATGTAAGGTTGAAAATAGCTTTTACAGATTGCGAGATAAAACCTAGGTTTTAGAAAATAGTTTTTACAGATTCTGAGGCAAAACCTAGGTTTTGAAAAGTGTTTTATGTTTAGAAAGTTATTAGCTTTCATGGATTCCGAAGCAGAAAAGTGGATAGGAAAGAGGAAAGTAAGAAAGAGAAAGAGATAAAAAGTAGGAAAGAGAAAACCTAGGTTTCAAAATGAAGTTTTGTAACCAAAATAGCTTTTGAGAAAAAAATTTTTACTTGGACAAAACCTCGTTTTAAGGTAAAACCTGCCAAACCAGCCCTTGAACGATCCTCTTCTCTACGGTGCTAAAATTTGATGAAAAGATAAAAATGTCCTTGAACTGAAAGGAAAAGGAAAATATGATATTCTTAACTAGTTATTCCATGTGCTCGAGTTGCACTCCTCCAAAGTCAAGCTGTAATTTCTAGTTGATATCAAGAGCCCAACAAGAGCTTTAATTATAAGGTTTATTCGAGTTATATATATAAATTCGAAATAGCAATAATAGTATATGTTAATATTTAATTTATTTGATAAATTGAATAACTGACATTAATGTTTAGATTTAATTTATAAAGATAAATTAAATTCGTTAGCTCACTATTTGAATTAATTATATATGGATATGATTTGATCAAATCAGATTAATCCAAATCAGAATTGCAAAATTCGAATTTCACTTTTTAAATTTCAAATTTGAAGACTAATAAAGATTAATCTTGAATATCTTTTGAATTTTGAATTTCGAATTTTAAGATTAATATAGATTGATCTTGAATATTATTTTGAAACTCAAATTTCAAGATTAATAAAGATTAATCTTGAATATCCTTTTGAAATTCAAATTTCAAGATTAATAAAGATTAATCTTTAAAATCTTTTCAGATCTGAATTCGAATTTTAAAGATTAATAGCAGATTCTAGAAGCTTTCCATGAGTTCTATAAATATTAGGACTCATAATAAGAGAGGTATGAGAAATTCGAATATGACATTGAACCACTAGAAACCTTAGAGGGAGAGTGAGACGCGAGAGGCACTAGTACGTTGCAATTGTTGGGATACCGGTATAGGGAGGCGAATAAAGAAACGTCTGCTCCTTGTAATCAGAGGAACCTGAAGAGATCCAAACATAAGAAACACTTCGAATTCAAAACGAAAAAGGTACGGCTCTATCTCCTCGATCTAAACGCCTTTGACAGAACCATAAAGGGATTAAAAAATTTTAAATTCCGCTACGTGTATATTCTAATCCCTACTTACCCATAAATTGTGAGTTCAAATCTTACTGTAAACGTGAAAATCTTATTAGCAACTACAACCTTGGTGATCCTTTCAAAACAATTAACTTTTATTTTTATTTTACCAAAAATATCATCAACAATATCAAAGTAATAACTTATAATGATCCTGTTAGTTGATTTGCTGCTTTTTTTTGGGTCAAAATTGATTGATTATGATAATTTTTTATTGATAAAAAGAGAAATACAAAAAAGGAAAGGAATATATTTTTTATTGATAAAGTTCTATTTTCCCCAACACCGAGGACTAATTAAACTGCATCGTGCTTAAATCCATTTAATATCTCAGAAAAATCAATCACCCGCGAACCCCACCCAGGCACCCACCGGTCCACCACAATTGTTCGGCCCGCTACATATTGCACTTACCCCCCCCCCAAAAAAACCAAAAAAAAAAATCTGTTTCTTTTTTGACCTAACAGATGCTACTCTCCTTCTCGGATTCGTCACTCTTTTCCGTTATCGCCAACCTCTTGATCCGATTTGGTTCCTAACATTAACTTAATTATATTTTCCTGCGTAGATATCCCCCCTTCTTTTCCCACTGCCCTCAGGATCTATGACTTTGATTTTTTCCACCCCTGTTCGCATTAGATCGTTCATTCTATCCCTATTCGCTTAGATATCATGGCGTCGATGTTTCATGAGTTTTAGGGTTCCGATTTTGTGTTTCATCTGATTTTTGTTTCTGGGGTTGTCTTGAATTTCCGGTCGGAACCAGCGGATTTCTATTTGATTTAGGACCATCGTTCTTCGAAAGAGAATAAGAAAGGGATAATCTTTTTTCGAGGTGGAGATGAGTAACTCCGGGGGAGTGATGGCTTTGTCGCAACCTTCCCAGTCCGCGTCTAAGCAATATGGTGTGACGAAGCCGATATCAATGGCTGGGCCGACGGCGGCTGATTTACAAAGGACTTTGGAGTTAGAAAAGGTTCGGTTTTGTGTGATGCACCTTAGATTTCGCAAATTTTAAGTACTATAGATTGAATAGCTGATGAATAGTTGAATTTTTTTGGGTACTTGGGTACGGAAGTTTCTGGTTCATTCAGGGCTATATGAGAGTGAAGACGAGGCTGCTAAGAGAGAGGAGGTCCTTCGTCGACTTGGACAGGTGATTGTGTATCCATTAATATTCACCGGTTCTCCTGTTTGTGTCTTAGGAGGGGAAAAATACTCTGTTGATTTATTGGGATAGAACTTTTAATGGTTAGCCTTGGTATGTCATCACATAAATGTTGGGGCTCATATATAATTGTGATCGGCAGTGCTGGTCGTACGAAAGTGTTATGAAGAATGCTCTGTATGTTTGAAATGTGAATTCATCTGGAGACATGTTTCTATGCAGAAGGAAGAAATATAGTCTAGTTATTTTCATGCATGCTGAAGGGGTACGAAAGTGTTATGAAGCATGGTCTGTATGTTTGAAATGTGAATTCATCTGGAGACATGTTTCTATCCAGAAGGAAGAAATATGGTCTAGTTGTTATGCATGCTGAAGGGGTACTATGCTTTGCCGTTTCATTTATCGAACCAACCCCCTAACTCTCTAGTACATTTTTTACCTGTTTCAGATAGTAAAGGATTGGGTGAAGCAACTGACCCGGCTAAGGGGATACACTGATCAAATGGTGGAAGATGCTAATGCTGTCATACTCACATTTGGCTCTTATCGACTTGGGGTACTAACTTTTTTTATTTGCAATGCTTTATGACGTAGCGGGGATTAACTGTTGTGCTGTGCTTAAGCCGTGTTTTCTTAAAACATTTCAGTCTTGCTGTCTGGTGATTCTAGACAATGCTCATGCTCCCTCACCCATTGGTTTTTTAGTAGTTTTCAATGCCTAGTATTGTGCATACATTGAAATGTGAATCTCAAACATATGCTCTAAATTAGAACGGAAAGTCATCTGTTTTCCTTCCCCTATATGGAAAATGCATTTCTTACCGAAAACTTTAGTTCTATTTAAAAACTTCATCAATTTCCATTAATGCAATGAACTAATTGTAGAAAATTTATTGTTTTAAGCCTATCAACGATTTATGCTTTTGGTACTTTGTTCCAAGGATATGTAGTGGGGAGTTCAATCTCCTCTATCTTGTGCGGTATGTGACATGGGATTTTAATTATCTTTGCACTGAACTTTATCTGGAGAAATTATATCTTAGGCTCTAATTGAAAACGTAATTATATAACTCATTTCTGGCTCACTTACATATTTATTAAACTAATTCATTAGCTTCTATATCTTTTGTTATCAGGAATTCAGAATTTATTATGGCATTCCGATCTACATACTCTGCTAACAGAGCACTTTTAAGGAATTAAATAATGCCTCTTTTGAGTCCCTTCTTTCATTCTTTGTCTTTTGGTAATTAATATCCTTTAATAAACTTTTATGGTGCAGGTTCATGGTCCTGGGGCAGACATAGACACCTTATGTATTGGACCGTCCTATGTGAACCGAGAGGTATGTTGGAAATGCAAAATAATATACTTTGTCTAAATCATTATCTTCTTTCTTTTGTGGCATAACTTCGATATTTCTTCATCAGGAGGACTTTTTCTTTGTATTGCATGCCATTCTGGCTGACATGGATGAGGTCTCTGAACTGCAACCGGTTCCAGATGCTCATGTACCGGTTATGAAATTCAAATTTGATGGAATATCAATTGACCTACTTTATGCCAGTATATCTTGCTTGGTTGTGCCAGAAGTAAGTGCTGATTCTCAGTTCCCTGTTGCAACTCACCGCATGATCAAAATTAACTTCCTTGTAACTGAATTGCAATAAACATCTTCCTTTTAGTATGTCACGTGTTTCCACTCATTGCTGCTGAGATGTTTAGAGATTTTTAATATTCCCTTTATCTTCGATGCTAAAAATTGATTTATTTTGGATGTGGCTTTTTTAATGTGTATTATTTGACTAGGATGAAATAGAATGATGACTCTTCTTCATGTTGGTTCCTTCTATGTTGGGATTTACAATGCTTAGCTATTCCACCTTTTTGTTTGTGGAACCACAATTTATTTCCTATTTATGAACAGAACTTGGACATATCTGATGTATCTGTCTTGTACAATGTGGATGAGCCTACTGTTCGAAGTCTGAATGGATGTAGAGTTGCAGATCAAATTTTAAAGCTGGTTCCAAATTTTGAGGTAATTTATTGTCTTCATTTATTCCTTAAATGTAGTTCCCTGGTTTTTTTGGAAATGGCTTTTTGGTATTTGGCAGATCTCAGCTGTGCCCATATCCAAGTCCAGTTAAATTTTCTCCTTATTTGGTTTGTAGCACTTTCGAACGACGCTTCGGTGCTTAAAATTCTGGGCCAAAAGGCGAGGTGTTTATTCCAATGTGAGTATCATGTATATGTATATTTCCCTCTTCCATTTGAATTGTGTAATTTATTTTACTTGCGATCCCCATCCATGTGGCTATTGCTTATGCTACTTGTTCTGAATTTTAACACTGTCCTTTTTACAACACTGAATTCAGGTGACTGGATTTCTTGGTGGTGTAAACTGGGCCATTCTTGTTGCTCGAGTGTGCCAGCTCTATCCAAATGCAGTTCCAAGCATGCTTGTTTCTAGATTCTTTCGGGTGTATACTCAGTGGCGGTGGCCAAATCCTGTCATGTTGTGTCCAATTGAGGAGAATGAGCTTGGATTTTCTGTTTGGGATCCTCGTAAAAATCCTCGCGACCGAACACATCATATGCCCATCATTACTCCTGCCTATCCCTGTATGAATTCTAGTTACAATGTTTCAACAAGCACACTTCGTGTTATGATGGAACAGTTTCATTATGGCAATAAGATATGCGAGGTAAGGGGT
>JANTPZ010008342.1:0-12849 GCA_025593235.1 Vachellia pachyceras
GTCGCACAGTATTCTAAGAACGATGCTCTCACCATTGTTGATTGATGGACGTAGACATGAACAGTCTCATTCACTAATGGATATGTGCGTTCTTGTATTTCTACCTGTTTTATGCCAGGAAGTAAATGAGTACATTGACGGGAAACATTCAGAGTTCAGGAACTTTATCCTCTTCCACTTGTGCATGAGTCGCATTATTCTTCTGGTATCACTAGTACCTCAGGTAATAACTTCTTGAACTCTGGCAGTTTTTCTAGCATAATGGTAAGCCATTTCATTATATTCAAATGCTGATATAGACATTTAACACTACGAACAAACAATGTAGAGAGATTCTTGAAGCTTTTGTTAGAAACTAAATATGATTGTTGCCAATGATTATGCAGATAACTGCAGTTGCATTGGCTATTGGTCTGCTGGCTCTGGGTACTCAAGCCGTGAGGTCTGGCGGTGGCAACCCTTCAGTAATACCTGATTTCCGTCAGTCCTTTCTAGTGTTGCCCAGCTCACGTGTACATGAGGACTCACCACACTAACTTTAGCTCTCATATTGATTTCCAATTTTTGGTGAACCAGAAAGAGGTTAAAAAGAGATTAAAGGATGTATGCAGACCGACCGAGCACAGTTTTGCCTATCCTGATATCCTCTTCGGATTGGGCTTAACATGAATGCCTCATAAATCATTAGGACAAGAATTTGTTGAGAAAGGTGTCCACCCACCACGCAACCTCATTGGTGTTGGTGGGATGAGAGTGCAAATTTTGGTCCCAAATGTTATTGGAATGCTTTCCATTGGGTTAGAGGATCACGTGTTGCTACTACTTGATCACGAGTGGCAACAAATTTTTGATTCAGCTACTACTGCATTAATTTCCCAACGTTGAAAAATCTAAACAATACATGAGAGGTTTCTTGTACATTAGACTCAATAAAATTTATTATATTGGGTTGCATTGTTTTTTTTTTACTACCTCCGGTGATTATTGACTTGTGAAGATAACACAAGAACCTAATTCCTTGTGCAACTTCAACTCAACAATACCATGAAAGGCATCAAAGGATCTAAAAATTTATGAGTAAAGTTTAACAGACTAGCCATGACTTAAAAATATTAACAAATTACTTTACTCTTGATAGAGTCCTTGCATCAAAAGTTAGATTTTCTGGCCCCAAAAAAAGTTATATTTGAATCCATGTTGTTAAAAGATATACACATATTCCTAATAAATTATACTAATATTTATTTAAGATAAAAATTATCCAGAAAAGGGACTAATTGCCCATCATCGATCATGATTTGTTTACCAATAGTGACCCTCAAAATTGGGTGAAGGCATGCAAGTGCAAAATCCCGGAAAGCTTTGTATTGCTAGAGTTATCATAGGGCAAGTATAGTAATTTACAGATCATAATTCACAAGATTATACCAACAGGAAAAATCTACAGATGTTAACAAGGGAAAAATCATGGAAGGTACACCTTGAAATTCTGAAATCAAAATAAGTAGGAATTTGAGATTTCAGTTGATAGAAAAGATGAAATTGCCTTTAAGTTGTTAGTCGGAATTGTTAATATGCTACAAAAAGTTGTCAACCAACTCAATGAACAACAGATGCATCTGAGTGTAAAAGTTATCAATAGCATAGGAACATTTGTCATCCTCTTTCAAAAAGTTGTCCATACGCTATAAAAGATTGATATTCTCTATGAGTGAAACAACATAGACACCTACATGGAGATATTGTTAAAAGCATTAAATAAGTTGTTATTATGCTTGATAGATTTGTCAGTATGCTATAAAAGTTGTTACAAACTCAACAAAGTAACAAAGGCATCCAAGTGGAAAAGTTGCCAAAAGCATTATATTACTTATCGTTCCCTTTGAAAAAGTTGTTAATAAGCTATGAAATTTTGTTTTTCACAACTCAATGTAATAACATAGGCATCATAATATAAATGTATTTAAAAGGATAAAATAAATTGTCATTATAATTGATGGAATTGTCAATATATTATAAAAAGTTGTTATTCAATTCAAATACACAACAGAGGCACCGAGTAAAAAAAATTTTTAAAATCATTACATTACTTATCATTCCTTTTGAAAGAGTTATCAATAAACTACCACAATGAATAACCCTAATATTTGCTGCTGGCTGCTACTGTACTGATCCATCACTTCCCTTATTCATGGTTACAAATGGAGTTTTAGAATTTCAAGAGTATTTATAAGGGATTTTCTCAATTAACAATACGCAAATATTTGATCAAAAAGAAATTAGCAGATGCGTTGTCTACGGAGCTGCTCATTTTTCTTTTTTAAATACAGAAAAACAGTTAACGACTTCGAGTCCGTAATTTTGCAGCATAGAGTCGGAGTTTCCTTATTCATCAGGCAGCACTCTCAGCCACGCCCCGCGATCGTGCACGAGCCATTCTTGCCGAGCACCTTACTTCCACTTTCAATGGCTTCTTCTGCAGCCGATTCTGTCTTCGCTCACGTTGTCTCTGCTCCTGAAGATCCTATCCTTGGGGTACTCTCTCTCTCTCTCTGTTTCCTTTTCTCATCATTTTGTTTTTCTATGCTCCTTTTTCTCATTTCGCCTCTTTTAATGAATCGTGTGCTTATTTATTGATTCTCAAGAAGATTTTCAAATTCCAATACAATGGAGAATGTATATTATGTTACCGAAGCCATAGGTTCGACCGTTCGATCCATAACATTACCACGCAAGTATAATATGCTTTCCATGGCTTTTGTCTTCCGAGCAAGCTCAGCCTCGTCCGATCATCGCTCCACATGAATTTATCCTTTTATTTGTTGTGCCGTACGAAGCGATGATGGTCATCCTCTTCGTCGTTTTGTTTATTTTTTCAGTTAACTCCTCTGTTTTATCGGATAATAGAAACCTGAATATCTATCACTTTCCTTGATCATAACTAATTGTTTTAACTTGTAGACTGTTTTCGATTAGTTATTGAAGTATTAATAATTGAAATGCCAAATCAGCAAGGCATCTGATGTTCTTATACATGTTTTAATAATAAATAAGCCCACCTCATTACGCGTTCAATGAATCCGGATCCTTTGAAATTGAGAGTATCTGATGTTGGTGAAGTTGAATGCAAAGTACTAGCACATTGGAAATTTTAATGCTGGATCAAGCGAGTCTTCTTATGCATCTAGCTCATGCAGCTTTATTCCAACTTTTTTGAAACTGTTCGAACATTTTGTTTATCGACCTCACTACTTTGATTGTCATGTTTTTAGGTAACCGTTGCTTACAACAAAGACCCAAGCCCACTTAAGCTGAATTTGGGAGTTGGTGCTTACCGGACAGAGGTGAGTTCATGAGTGTTACTCAGTCACGGTTATGGTTGTCGATTATTTAGAGTAGAATGACCCGATGTCTGAAAACGCAATCTAGAATCGTTTACTTGGAACGTGTTCTTATTTTTGCAACGGTTACAGGAAGGAAAACCTCTTGTTTTGAATGTCGTCCGAAAAGTAGAACAGCAAATCTTGAATGACGGGTTAGTAGGTGGCTAAATGTTCTTTGTCATCAGTTTGAAATGAAAATTATGATAAATTCCCACTTACCATATTTTCAGGTCTTACAACAAGGAGTACCTTCCAATTGTTGGAATTACCGACTTCAATAAATTGAGCGCTAAGCTTATTTTTGGTGCTGACAGGGTAGAGATCTAGTATTTTTTGTGAAGTGGTTGTTAAATTTGATAAATTTTTTGCTTACTCGATGCCAAACTGGGTTCTTGCTTGCCTTTTTGTCCTAGCCCGGCTATTCAAGAGAACAGGGTAACTACTGTTCAAGGCTTGTCCGGTACTGGATCCTTAAGAGTTGGAGGTGAATTTTTGGCCAGACATTATCATCAAGTAAGATGTGTCACTGTTGACTTCACTCTGCTTTTTTTACTTAAAATTGAGTATTATGTGATGGCAGTGAAACAACTTTTGGCTATCCTTGTCTTTGCAGCGGACTATATACTTGCCTCAGCCTACTTGGGGTAACCACCCTAAGGTTTTCACCCTGGCAGGGCTATCTGTCAAAAACTATCGCTACTATGCTCCAGCAACACGAGGGCTTGATTTTCAAGGTTATAATTGATATCTTTATCTTCAACTTTGTATCCATGTTTGTATGCTTCATAATAAGTAAATACTAGGTTTTTGCTTCCAGAGTTTATACCATGATTCACATTTCGGTTAATAACAGGACTCTTAGAAGACCTTGGTTCTGCTCCATCTGGATCCATTGTCTTGTTACATGCATGTGCACATAACCCAACTGGCGTTGATCCAACCCCAGAGCAATGGGAGCAAATCAGGCAGCTGATAAGATCAAAAGCTTTGTTGCCTTTCTTTGATAGTGCTTATCAGGTGTGGAGGAATTCTAGAGTTTGGCATGGTCCATAACAACTTTTGTTAATTATGATTTAAATGCCTATGTTTTATTGTTTTAATTAAATGTTATAAAATATAATCTTCTATTCTGCATGATAGGGTTTTGCCAGCGGAAGTCTAGATGCAGATGCACAGTCTGTTCGTATGTTCGTTGCTGATGGGGGTGAATTGCTAGTAGCCCAGAGTTATGCGAAGAACATGGGGCTTTATGCAGAACGTGTTGGTGCCTTAAGCATTGTAAGATTGCTTTGGTCATAGTCTGGGATCTTTTTCTTCATTTTAGCACATTAATATGAACTTCCAATACAAACTTTTCTAGTGCAAAAGATTGATGTTTTCTTCTAATGATTAACCTAGGTCTGCAAGTCAGCTTATGTTGCTAGCAGGGTTGAAAGCCAGCTGAAACTAGTGATCAGGCCTATGTATTCAAATCCTCCCATCCATGGTGCATCCATTGTAGCTGCCATTCTCAAAGACCGGTAATTGGCCAAGGATTTCTGGTTACCTTCAAAACTGATAGCCAATAATGGTCAAATTTTTCTTTTTATGCGGACCTATGTTTCTTGTATTTCAGGGAATTGTACAATGAATGGACTGTTGAGTTGAAGGCAATGGCTGACCGAATTATCAGCATGCGCCAGCAACTTTTTGATGCTTTGCAGGCCAGAGGTGTGCCTTTTCAATGTTCTTTCTACTTAACATTTCCATGTTTCTTCTTGGGTGTCCTATCTTTGATAGCTGCACATGTATTTGAGGTTGTATCATTTAATCAGTCATACTCAGATTTGGGGCATATCCACCTCTTAGTTTATACATAAAACTTTTTTCTCGTTTGACTGGGTCAGGTACGCCTGGTGATTGGAGTCACATTATCAAGCAGATTGGAATGTTTACTTTCACAGGATTGAATCCAGAGCAAGTTTCCTTCATGACTAAAGAGTATGATATATACATGACATCTGATGGGTAAGAAGCCCCATTTATGACTTCATTGGCTCACTGCTATTTTCCTGTCAATTCTCATGACCAGAATCTGTCTCATATCTTTATCTAACTGATATGTGATCAGAAGTAAACTTAATTACAAACTGCTAAATGAATCATCAGCTATTAAAAAGAATGATAACAATGATACGTAAGTAATATGTTTATTAATTGTATCCAAGAAAAGATGTGCAAAGGCATACGAAAGCAATGTGATTTTTATAGGTAATAAGCTGGAATCTCCGTACGCCTCAATTACCACCATCGATTGTGCAGGAGGATTAGCATGGCCGGTCTGAGCACCAAAACAGTGCCACATTTGGCAGACGCAATACATGCAGCAGTAACACAATTCGTCTAAATTATGATATTGAAGGCAGTTGTCAACCTATCCCTTGTTGGAGGACTTCATGATATTATTGTTGTAATAATGCCACCATAACAAGAGAATGTGTTCCCATGACCGAAGCAATTTTGTTCTTTGTTATTTCTTCTTTTTCTTTTTCGCTAAGCTGGTTTGAGGCATTGTTAACCATTGAATGTAAATGCCTCTCTTAGCAGGGTCGATTATGTATGTGCTGTTCTCTTTAGTTTTTCCTTATCAATAAGAGAAATAAACAGTAATGGGGGCGGGGAGATGAATTGGACCATCAGTAGACCCTGCAAGTTAATTTTTGTGACTCTTTAAGAATAGAGTAATTTGTGCTCAATACATACTGAGAGGGGGGGGGATGGGGTGGCAGGAGCGGGGTTGTGTGCACCTGTTATATTCTTTTAAGTTTATTTTTTTGTGGAGAAAAATGAATTTCAAAAACTAATTGACCATATTATTTCATTTTCAACCACAAATAAATTCTGAACATAAGTAAAGAAACAAAATCAATTTTTAAAATACATTCTCTATATATATATAAATAAATATAAATGTCACAAGAATTGCAAGCCATAGTCAACCGGAGGCTTTAGTCATAACAACTAATTAACAAGCAGCTATCTACACCCTTTCAACAAATATGAAGAGGGGCTTGAGAAGGTTATAGCCGAAGATTTGTTGCTCTCCTTTCCTGGTGTTCCACATTCACTAAAGTCAAGTACCCGCCGCTCCACCTGCAAACATATTTCACTTGAAGAAGCTAACTGACAATGATTGCCCGGATGATTATGAGGGTCTCTTTTTTCTTGGTCCCCATCCTCGGCATTTCCAGATGCATCTTTTGCTTTAGGAGTGTCGATTTCCAAAATCTCCTCAGCATTGGCATATGCAGCTGCAGTTTGTTCCTTGACCTGCTTCATCCACTCAATTGCATCATAGCTTCTATCGCCTGGGCTCATTAAATACCCAAAATCCTGTATGTTATTGGAGTGTTAGTGGAGGGCAAATGAAATCTGCATTAAGACAACAGAAAACCGATAGAACTTAAAGTACCTCAATCGTTATTTCTGTATCAATTCTGGGGCTAGTCAAAAAGGTGTTAATGAACCAAGGGGACTTCCATGCTGAAGGTGATTCAATGCTTCTTCTAAAAGGTGTTCCACCAAATCTGGCAACAAAACCCCGTCAAACAAGCAATCAATGACTATAAAAGGTAACTCGTGTTGGAGGATTTAAGAGCAATATCGGTCAACACCATTCCACAATCAGCCAAAAAATGAATGAATTATGGAAGATGGAAATAGTGAGTAATGACCCTTCAAAAATAAAAATTAACACATGGTGGTGAAATGAATCTTACATGTTGAATGTTCCAAAACCAGCATCATTCCAAGCATGACCGCCAGAATTCTCCCCAGGGGCAGATGAACAATGAGATGGTTGAACTGAAGAAATTGCAAGCTCCTTTACACAAACAGAGGGGGAGCAATCACTTGTGTGGGGATTTCCATGAAACGATTTTAGAGCGATACTCTGATTTTGGGTTGTTTCCAAGCTTCCGTTATTCAGGTTTTTGGGAGTTCTAGCACTTGAAATGTGAATTCTATCCGAGCTAAAACGAACTTGATTTGGGGAATGCAATAGCAAGTCATTCATATAACGTTCGATTAAGACTTCGGAAGGTTGTTGCCCCTGATAAAGGTATAGAGAAAGGAGGTAAGAATCTTGGTTACTGCATGTTTATATCAAACTAAAGGTCATACGTGAAAAGTACTTACAATCTCAGCAGCAGCGGCAATGTCAACGTTAGTCTCCCTCTTTGAATCAACGTCCTGGGGATTATTATTACTGATATCTGCTTCTGACTCTTTGCATCTCAAAATGGTAGATTTCTTTTTTCCCTCTACGTGTTCTCTTTCCAAAACTGGCGCACAATTTTCCTTATCATCATCAGAGGCTACATTTTTATTTTTCTGAAGTGAAGATGGAGGAAGCATATTCGCAACCTGAGCTTCATTGTCATCAAACATGACATCCAAACGTGAAAAATGTGTAGTCAACGTGGATTTCATGTCAGTCTCAAGTTTCTTCTCGATTCTCTTGTCTGATAATGGTGATAACAAGTCCCGATGTCGCTTCTTTAAAATGGATGGTGTACCTGTGAAAGTTTTTGCAGCACTTCTCAATAAAGCATCTGGACTATCATCACGAGAAGGCGACTCCCATAACCTTAAAGGAGTTGGACTGTTCGCTGAAGACATCATAAGACGGCGTATACCTAACGGACTGAAATCTTGCTGCATATCCCCTCCATTTTGTATAAGATCACAGCTGAAGAAAGGAATATCCAAGCTTGGAAATCGAGGAGGTTCATAACATAGAGATCCTGTGTCCTGTTCTGTTTGTACATCAGCCTTTTCATCCATTGGATTACAAGTTTGCTCAGCATCCGATGCACAAGTAAAATTATCGACAGGGACCAATCTTGATGCATCATTCACAATATTGGGTACATCGTGCATTTCAACACTATCTATAATATCAATGCAAGGTGAGATGGATGAGTCATTGGGGTGAACGAAGTTGCCATCTGTGTTGGAGGCAAAGTAATGGCCATCACCTCCATATATTCGAGCGGCTTCGGCACTTTGCAATACTCTACCATCATTAACTAAAAGCGTTGAAGGAGCAATTGGGAAAGATTGACAGCGTGAAGATTCTATTAAATTATTAGATCTTGTTGGACAGGTTTTTAGTGCAGCTAAGGTTTGACCAGCATCGGATATCTGGATCTCAGATGATGGGAAGGTGTTGCATGCAGACAAAACCATATCAACACCTTTGTTATGATCTCCAGATGGAAATATTCCATCATTCATTGCATCTGAAAATAAGAATCTACAACATTCTTCATCATCTATCAACATGACCTCTGGTTTAGAAGAACCCATAGATGTGGGAACCATAGATGTTACAATACCTAACCCCACTGAATTATGAAATTGAGCATTCACAAAGTCAGGGTTTTCGTCAGAAACTATACAATCTCCTTGCAAAAGTGAGAATTCCTGACCCAAGTCTAATGATGAAATACCGGGTAAACCATGTAATTGGAATCCATTATCCATGCCGACAGAAGTTCCAGGCTCGTGTGAGTATTTTGGCTCAGTGAACCTAGAAGAGGAAGCCTCTTCACAAGCAACGTCTGAGTTAGATATGGTAACATCATCCAATGGTATATAACATGGCTCTGAGCATGATGCTTGACTAGGACTTTGCTCCTTTCCTAGACTAGAACATTCATTTGGCTTGGTTTCCTCTCTAGTATGTAAAACAACCCTTGGCATTTCTTGGGAAACTGGTAGACGAATAACACTAGCAGACTCTTGGCTACACTCTGAAACTCCCTCTCCGATTCCCTTCTGCCCACTATCATCTCCACTGCAAAGTAACCGCGAAGATGTAGAAACCATGGGTTGACTCGGATGTCCAACATGGGGTATAAGCAAACCTGACGCCAAGTAAGAATCCAATTTCTTTTTGACAGAACTGTTCCAGTGATTTTTTATAGCATTGTCCGTCCTGTTGCCTCAAAAGACAAATACACCGAAATTTCATGTGTTTATGGGACAATCAATAGAATAGAGAGAACCAAAAGTGCAAGGGTCCGACTCGAAACAAAAAATATAAAAAGAACTTATAAGCATATAGAAGATATGATCCCAAATTTAAGTTAAAGCAGTGATGCTGCCTCCTTATCACTACATTCAATTAGAAAAAGGATTTTCTATACCTTCCAGGCAAGAACTTCGTCAATTCGGCCCATCTGTTCCCATAAATTTGATGCGCACGTATTAGAGCCAACTCCTCTTCTTGGGTCCATGCTTCTTTGTTTATAGCAGGATTGAGATGATTATGCCACCTAGGAAGTTTTAACATATATTAGCCATTACAAAGCACACCACCCCAACTATAGGTCAAGACAAAGTCCGCACTATGATTTACTATGTACTAGGAAACATAAATAGAGGAAATGTAGATAAAGATACTGTAATGACATACACAAAATAGATGAGCCAATAAGCATACCTTTCTCGGCATTGCTTACCAATCCGTCCAGGTAAGTGTTGTGCAATAGTAGACCATTTTTTTGGCCCATATTTGTTCACCAAATCAATTATTATTTCATCTTCCTGTTTGCATTCAGATTTCATAGGTTATTTAATAACGAGATATCTTATCTGAAAATTAGTACATGTGACCCAATAATATTTGACATTAGATAAAGCTCCACCATACAGATATAAAATCAGCATACACAAGAAATCGGTGGTATAGATCACCTCTTTAGACCATGGACCTTTGACAAGTTCAGGATTCAAGACTTTCTGCCACCTATGTAGACATTGTACATCTGTTCTATCCTTGAAACACTCCGCTATAAATAGATATAATTGCAATTAGAAACAGGTAATAAACACAATAATGCAGAATGAAGATGCATTGATTTATAAAAAAGCTTAAAATAGTTGGATTGCACAGGAATGAACATAATGGAAATTTAAAGAGGAAATAAAATGTGTTTAAACCGGCCGAATATTGATTTGTTTTATTTTGATCCACTGAGGTAAGAATATACTATTTAACTTCAATAAAAAATGGACACTGTCAAATAGACACTCATGAATTTAAGTCATGAATGATTTCATCAATTAATCATTGATATTAAAACTATACCTATTTTTTTCCAATTCTTTCCTTTAAAACGTTGAACTGCCTTCCGCAAGATCTCATCCTGCAAAAACCATGTCCGTTACAAACACTCTCTACATGTAACATTTTTCAAGCATAACTGTGGCTTACCAAACAACCAAAAAAAACAGATCCGTATTCTAAATGCACAATAATATCACAAAGATAAGGCAAATAATTTGGCTGGTAGAATTTCAAAAGAATAAGTCAAAGCGGAAGTTAAATACAAAAAAATATATAAATACACTACATTTGACTTAAGAAATGCCATAAAGCACAAGCTAATAACAAATATTGTTGCACAATCGAAACATGTCCAAGCCATAGAAATATGAAGTATGCATAGCTAACGTTTTACCTCTTCAGGAGTCCACTGTCCTTTTGTAGAACGCCTGGTAGGGCCACTAGTCCTCCTACAGAGAAAACTTAGTTAGATAAAATGCACCTAGTGTCATTGCCTGTTCTCAATAGTAGTATCAAAAACGTAGTACGGTGGCCTTTACTTATTCGTCAAGAAAGGCATACAACGAAACAGCAAAGAATTCAAGGTTTTTCACCCTCTCTACCGTTACAAAGAACCAAAGTTTCAGCTCAATAAAAGAACTTGATTTTAACTAGTCACTGATAAACCATTTTCTTACGAAAGAAAATAACGGTTCCAAAAATAAATATGCCAAATGGTATAGGTTAAAGGTGTTAGGCGCCAATAACAATTACCATCAACCAGAAGGTGCCCAAATAGCGACCTGTCTGTTACACTAACCTTTTTTAGGTAAAACTTAAAAGAATCTCAAAGGACAAAACCTTAAATGCATTGTATATAAGTAATATCAGCAAAAGATAATGTGTGTGTATAATGGTTTGAGCAGTTACCCATGAAGGGCTCTAATTTTCTGAACACCGTCACCGAGCCCATCTGATGGAGCTGGGGCAGTCTTGTCACCTTCCATAGTTTTTTGGAAGACGAGCAAAATGGCATACCCCAAATCCTACTTGAATGAAACTCTGTCCAGAATTGGCACTCCAAATCATTATATTTAATCTAACATGTCTCAGGCACAGAGTTCTGAAACGAGGCATAGGTAAATTTTTCAAGTGGTAAGTCGTAACTATTAATGAAGGAAAGGAAAATAAATAAATGGGAAAAATGCAGCTCATCAATGAAGCACAAAATAATTATCCCAATACTAGGGCCATGATCATACCACTAGTCAGTATCCAGAGCCACATTCCCTGCTCGCCGTAATGTTCACTTTATATGAACTGACGCCGTAACTCAATCGCATAGTTACATTCTAGGATCACAATCGATACCATCGAACACTAGAAGTGTTTTGTCCATTTGGCAAAGTTGGGAAAAAAATCTCATTCGGACGTAGTGATTCAAGTTACAGAATACATCAGTGAAATTCATATGGATATTTACACCGTCAGATCAGATTTAGTTAGATTCAAATTAAAGAATCCAGTGTACGTTATAGGCAGTGCTCTGTTGATATTACGCTCATTCTAATCAAGGCCAGCATAAATCAACACTGGCCAAGTGCAATCACATTCTGTACGATATACTATGATGCCTCAATTCTCTGTCGAACCATGACCATGCCAAAGAAACAGTAATTTAGCCGTTTCAAACAAACGCAGACCTTAAAATGGTGTCGGCCCATAAATTTTGCGCACCACTTGCCACTACCGCACCAACAAAAAGACTGTATAAAAAATCATACGCATTCGAAGAAAAGTATTGCGCATAAAGAACCATGAGCTGGGATTCAACATTTCTAAGACTTTTGGTTTGAATTGCAGCCTCATCTAAGATCGAAGAAAGGATTCATACTTGATTCAGCCAATTAGATCATTCAAATTCAAATTTACGATATTCAATGAGTCCTCGGTGAAGTAGGTAATTTTCAGTAGACAAGTCAAGTCGGATAAGCAAAAATGTAAACTAACAACACAAAGCCAAAGACACTCACCGAATTGAGCTTCAGATAAGATGCCACAATAATATATAAACAATGAAACAACCGAAATGGTGTGCATTTGCAGATCCAGTGAGTTGTAAGAAAGATCTACAAATAAAGAGCGATAAGTAACTTGAGGATGAGTGAGTAGGACGATCTGAAGCTCTCTATTCAAAGTTCAAACATAAAGGGGCGGACTCAAGTTTCAAACCCTATGCTTAAAGGTCGAACACTTGGTCGTATGGACGGTGAAGATATTGACACCTACGAATTGAACTGTACTAGTTCTAAACGGCTCTGCCGTCATTTTCAAAGTTCAACGGGCAATTTACTTTTGTCTTCAGTTGAGTGA
>JANTPZ010008343.1:0-13129 GCA_025593235.1 Vachellia pachyceras
TGAATGCGACAAAAGTAGTTATAAATGGCCTGGGTGTCACCCTTTTTAAGGTTCAACTTACTCGAAGATTCCAAAGAAGTCCTGAATTCTCTAGTACTTGAGTTTGCGTTAACATCACCTCCTGCATCTATCACAAGTACCCGGTATAACTTGACTGTTCGCACTTCATTATCAGAACCAGTTAGTGGCTTCCGTTTGGCTCCAGTTCCAATCTTCTTAATTGATCTGGATAACTTGGCACCTAAAAGGTGGTTATGCTCAAGTGTAACCTCAAGTATCCTCCATCTCTGCGAGTCCACTAACCTCATCCTTACCATTGCAGGGCAACCAGTTCTTGTTTCCTTTCTTAAATGGTTAACATCTTTTATTCTTTTAAAACCCTGACTACTACAGCATAGAACTGCACCATACTTTTCTCTGCTATTCCGCTTGAACCATGAATTTTTCACCCTTACACGAAATCCCACCTCCTTGGCATAGCAGATATAGTAATTGTAGGCGTCATCATACGACTCAAACTCCATCCCAACAGCAGGTGCAACAAATTCCTTTCTTCCTTCAGAAAAACCATTTTGACCATCTAATTCAGTTATTGCACCGCCTTCTTTCTGATCCTCATTGCATTCACCATCTGGCACTTGTTCATGGCAAATGGAGGCATCTTCCATCTAGAGTACCATCAAACAATATCAATATGGTACAAAATAATTAAATAGAAGATATATGGATATTGACCAGATCAACATAACATTTCGTGACATAAAGAACAGCTTATCTAGTGTGCTATCATATTTGAGATACTTAACCTCTTGAATTCATTCGACAATCTATCGTGATGTATATTGCATATTTTTTTGCTATAGGATCGTCATTTTAATAAAATTAAGACTTGTGTCCCGCGCAAGTAAACTTAAACGTTTGAGAATTTCTCAACAGTTGCTTGTATGTCGTAACCCAAATTGCATTTAACATAATAACCTGAGGAGACAGTTTGATGGGCACTTTTAGAAGTTATTTCTTGTCACATTCAAAGCCAACAATGATAAGAACTTTACTTCAAGCACACATTGCCCCCGGCCCACATAAGGAAAATAAGAACAATCTCTTTGCACCCTCTTCCACTACATTTTTTTTTTTCAGTTTCTCATTCGTAGTTAAGTAGTTATCATATCAGATACAACATATTTCAACTTAGGTGCTGCAACATATGCAGAGAGACGTATTGATGACAATAAAAAGATAACCGGCAAACAGTCAAAATTGCTATTATAACAAATAGAAATAGGTTGAGAAAGATCGTCACATAAAATTGTTCTCTTGACAAGAATCACAAGATATATCATATTTCCCATAAATATCAGAGACAAAGAGCTCACTTGCTGTAACTAACAAGATAACATGAGAGACTCCACTGGCGTCGGCGCTCAGAGGCTCAGGTCAAGGTGGATAGAGAGCTTCGTGGTGCGAATGCCATTGACAGTTGCCAATAAACAGTTCGAAAGATCACGACTCGACTTGGTTACGTGTCAAACCTTGACCCCAACTCTTGAATGTGCGGTAAAATTGATCCTAGCCAAAAGAAATTAAGGAACCACGGCCGGAAACTACAGGGAAAACAATCCGTCGTTGCTCTCCTGAAAATCAGTGCATGAAAGGAACAATGGAACGTCAATGAGAATCGAATAGCCTTCGGAGGAAAACGCTGGGAAATTACTAAAATCATTGTATTCGACAGCGTGTCTGGAACAATTTGTCCAAAAGAACAGAGAAAAAAGAAGTAATTTTGACTTCGTAGCTCCATTTTATAATGTTCATAATAGAGATACGAATTCACTGAACAAAACTCTTGATACCAAAAACCCTAAGAGAGAAAAAAGAGTTCAATTGAAAACCCAGAAGACACCAAAAGATTGTAAGAAGGCAGGTCGAATTCAAATAGCACTCACGCTCGTGCAACGAAGAAATGAAATGGGATAATCCAGCGACCCTAGATTTCAGAGGGAATCCGAGAAGCGACTGGGTTGGTCAGGTTTGAGTAATAGCTTCTACCAGAAATGTAATAGCTTATTGCGATGGAGTGCCTAACTCTAAAAAAATTTGTCTCCTAGAACTGTAAGCATCGTACTCGCACGTTGTTCTCGGTGTTGTCACTACTACCACCGTAGACCAATTCGGGAAGGATAGATTATATACGAAGTTCAATGGGATTGAGTTACAGCTAATTGGTCCAATCGTTAGGTTTCTGGTGGGACCGTTTGGTCTGCTTCAAATCTATAAACTAAGTCCAAACAACACCATTAATGTCGATGCTCCAAACTCCAATAATTGTTGTCCTCTTGAAGGGAGAATCGAAATACGGTTTCCCATCTCGCTATTTTTGACTTTTTTTTTTTTAAAACTCAGTACTGAAAAGAAGAAAAGGAAATCTATGATAGTAGTATCTCTATTTCTCGTGCATGTATACAATTCGTCATAAAAAAAGAAATTTACGGATTCTAAAATAATTTTATAGATTTCAAAATATTTTTTATCTTAATTTATGTGAACCGTTGAAATTTTTTTTCACATAATAGATTAAGAAACTAACTTTTCTTTGGCCACAAAAATAATAAAAGGCAAACCACTTTTCAAATTAGTTCAGACTCTCTAGTCTAAATCACACCCAACAGTTAAACTCTTCTCTTAATTTTTTTCATATGCAAGGTTGTGAACTTGAACCTTCTATAAAAAAATAAAAATAATTAATATAAGGGTGTACAAGTTATGACGGAAAAAAAAAAGCCTCCAAGATTAGGTTTGCTCCATAGGCATTGTTTAAATAAACCTTCAACTGTGTATACCTCATTAACCCCAATTCTTTTCTTTAAATTAAAGAGGTAAGCACTAATGAATTGAGTTTACACAGAAAAACAAGTGACCATTCATTTATAGAGGGGTTCCATACCGCTAATCTAGCATTACCACTTCTAAAAGTGGGACATACCTTTTCAACCCACAAACAGAGTATTAACAAATAATTAGCACTTACATTAAGTTGAGTTACAAAAACTGAAGGCATCCTCACCTTCCATAGATCTAATAACATCACAGCAGTCATAATCTGCACAAGCAGCGTCCACCAACAGATCATATAACAAGGACGGCATACTAGACAGTAAGTTACAGGAATAGAATAACCCATCCTTCCATTGTTGCAAAACAACCCAAACACGCCAAAAGCATGCTTACTACTTAACCTTCCTTTTCGCTTTCTTACTATTCTGACTAGTATTAACTCTTTTGTTTGATTTCTTCTCTTCCTTGGCCTGTCTGCTTTTTGTCACCTGGTTCAGTTTCTTCTTTTCAGCCTGATTATCATCATCTTCAGCAGCATCACCGGTCTCATAATCAACTTCATCATTTTCACTGTCGTCATCATCATTGTCATCACTTTCCTTTGATTTATCCCTTTTGGATTGCTTCCTACCTTTACCTCCACCCTTTGTTCCCTTTTTTGATTTCATACTTCTCACATTCTTCTCTTCTTTTGCTGGTTCCTCAGTGTTATCGTTATCATTATCTTCGTCTTCACCTTGATTTTTCTTTGAAGTTCGCCTTTTAGGTTTGCCAGTTTCTTTCACATCCTGTGACCCACTTAGCCTTTGCAACTCTGGGACATATGCAGTCGTCTGAAAGCAACGGCTCAAGCAGATCAACATGAGCACATGAAAAAGATGTAAAAGAAGCAACCAAGAGCAATCATCAAAATGGCATACCCTTCCTCCTGCCGTCATAAAGTCAATTTTTTTCCCTGCCATAATATGATATTCCACAATTGTTGCATTAGGAAATATAAACAGTAGCAGTACAAATGATAGCGTATAGAGTGTAATCAACAGGCAAGAGGGGGGAAATCGGTGAAAAGTCTCTATTTCAAAATTTTATGAGCTAGAAAAGACATGAAAATTTGGGAAATGTATAGAATCCTTCAGACTGTCAGTACTTTTTACGTATGAAAG
The DNA here is from genome assembly GCA_025593235.1 of Vachellia pachyceras. Taxonomy (NCBI): domain Eukaryota; kingdom Viridiplantae; phylum Streptophyta; class Magnoliopsida; order Fabales; family Fabaceae; genus Vachellia; species Vachellia pachyceras. The sequence goes on from JANTPZ010008343.1 coordinate 3,999, forward strand.
CATATAATATCGAATCCAGGTCCTTCTTCTAACCAATACAATTTTTAAATAAAACCTTTTCGCCTATTTTTCTTTCAGAAAACCTCCCAATATATCAAGAAGACAAGGTAAAAAAGAATGGATAGAAATATATTTTTCTCTTAAATTAATTCTGCAGCTTAACCAGCGTGTCAGAAAACTATCCCATAATTGGATGATGAAAATATGTATTAAGAATGGTCATCACACAAAGGGAGGAAACAAACCATCCACAAAAGCCTTGCCCCGCTTCTTTTCACGTGAATGAAATATCCAACCAGCAGGATACAGGCTACTATCAGCTCCAACTTCAACTGCTTTTTCAATGACCTGTAAAATGAATTTTTCTTTGTAACTAATAAATATACGAAATTGTTCCTCACCATTTATTTCTCCATGCTTTTTGCCCCACCGAAAATGAAATAACCATTCAACAGGAAAACGGGAAGAGTCAGCATCAAGTTCAACCGCATATTGAAAAACCTACAGATTTTAGTCCGCTATATTTGTTTATCAACTATAAAAGTTCCATTTAAATTTAAAAAAGAATGCTTGGATTAAAATGATTTCTCAATAAACAAGAATTTTCCACCTCTTTGATGCACTTGCACAGAGTTGAGCAGTTTTCTTTGGACAGGCTGGAAGCCATCTGCTTCGGATGAATTCTTGCCTGGAAATATAGGGATTTTGAAACTCATTAAGATCAACGGTGACCTAAGAAACTGTAATAATTTCCAAAAGAGACCTAATTAAAATGATCTTCTGCAAGTAAAACAAAGAAGTATGGCCACATGAACACATATATAATTAAAAGAGTCAAAAGAAGCTGAAAAGCAAGAAGTAAAAACACGTTCAAAAGATATGACTGCAGGATAATGTCCAATAAATGGCAGGCGAACATTCCTTAATCAACATATCAAGAAATTACTAATCAGACAATGTTCAGATGAATATAGAGCATTAAAACTTCATAAACCGTACAAAGTCTCCAGCCAAAAATAAATGTCATAAATTCAATTTAGCAAATAAGTGTAAATCAAGGAGAGAAAATTTTCCTTTTTTTTGGGGGGGGGTGAAAGTCATACTGACTTGGTACAGAACTTCATCTGCAACCCAATTTCCAATACCCGAAATAAAACTCTGCAAAGAGAGGAAAGTATATATATTAAGAAATGTATACCATAAAATGCTAAAAATATATAAAATTTGAAGTTACAATCTACTGAATTTCTCCAAACACTGCAAAGCAAAAGAAAAATAATATCCAATAGACATAAGAGATAACACTTGTATTATGTGCGTGAATAGTGCAGAAACTTAAGTTCACTTATTTTTACATTGATGAAGTGCAGACAACAAAGAAAAATGAAAGACAACAACCCAACTATACACTATATAATAAAATAATTTAACAAATTATAATCTTGGAATCGAGAAGAATAAGGATAAGAATTTAATACTTGATCAAGTAATAAAGCCTTGATTTCAGTTTTTTTCTTTTGCAAAGACTCGGCCAATTGTTCTGGTGCCATAGGTTCCAAAAGTGCATCAGGGCCAAGCTCAGATATGGGGGGCACTGATGTTGGCTATATCAAGGAAAAAGATTGATAGAGTTAATGGTAAGACCTAACAAATAAAAACAGGTGAATAAGTATTCATGCCCATTGGCAAGTAGCAGGTAGGGCTGCACAACATCATTGAGAAGGCGAACTCTGGCAAACCGCCTTTTGTCTGTGAAGAACAACTCCAAGCCATCATCCAGCTGCAACAAGAGGATTTAATCTGATTAATATTGGTCCATCAGAAGTTCAAAATTCTAGTACTTCTCAACGTGATGCAATCATGCCTTTTATTCCAAGGTCAACAGATACAAATATATAGAAAGAAAGATTGAATGCATCATCTACCATGAAGTCACATCATTGTATTGATCGTACATAACATGCAGAGAATTATTGGATAGGAAAACCAGTATGAAATTCAAAGTGCAGATCAAGACAGGAAAACTAAAGCTTCAGTACAAAATTTAATTATGTTTATATTGTGCTTGTTTGGGAACACTGTTTTCCCAACAGTGTACGTAAGCCAAGACAAAACCATCTCGAAATCTGTAAAAACCATCTCAAAATTCATAAAAACCATCTCGAAATCAGTAAAACCATCTTGAAATCCGCAAAATACCTCGGAATCTGTAAACTCCTTTCTCCCAACGGAATTCCCAAACACACCTATTATAGTAGCCAAAACTGTAACCTCTTCCAAATTCCTATTAAGAAAAATGAATCTTTCTCCACATCTTATGAATGAATAACATTAACATGCATCGTAGATTTACTGGCAGCCAAGATGAAGTTAAATATATCACCAGAGCTATGAGAGAATTTAATTAGAAGTGTTTACATGTCAAATAGAAAAATAAATAAAGCACTCCAAATTTCAACAGAGCATAGAACCAATCAATAGCTCTTACCTCAACATAAAATTTTGAATATTTGGAAGGCCACTCATCCTCATCCTTAACAGCAGATCTAAGAGAACACTTGTGAGGATCAGCGATAATATTAACATGCATGGAATAATTGCAATGAAGTAACATTCAACTTCAAAACAGTTTTATAACTGCGCTATATACATACAGATGAACCATTCATTGTATCTATCTCTAATTTCCAGCCTTTACTAGCTCCTAGTAAGCAAAGATCACATATATCATAGAATCTTGGTGGCCGGCCTCATGAGTTATTACAAGTTTTACACACACACACACACACACAAAAATAAAATAACTCATCAGGCTATAAGGCATGCCCTTACCTTTTATACTTTGTAACTGCAACACCCTTAATGTATATAGCACCAGCCATGCCTGCGTGAAGTAAAACAGCACAAGTGGCACGCAAGAAGAGAGATTACACATAATGCTGAGATGTTCAAATACGCCACGTGTGAGAGTGAGCATTCAACATAAAGACTAAACAATCAGATGTCCGACGAGTACTATCAAATTTTTTGTAAACTACGATCGCTCGGATGACAAACTATAAGGAGAAATAAACACAAAATTGCTCTTTCAAGGTGTCTAACCATGCCGTTTCAGAGCTTGATCGAGCTTTGTGAATCAGCTCACCTTTTATCTCAAAAATGGGAACAATTTCAAAGTACAAAACTATCAGTATCATAAGTTTTCCCTTATCTTCACTGCAAATCAATTGAAATCCCAGTTAGCCACCCAAAAAGTTAAGAACTTTAATATAACCCGAATTTGAAAACCGTCCCTCTTCCTCCAATTTCTTCATCCTTACCCAGCTACCCTCTTTATCCCATTCCCATTTCAAAACACAGCACACAGACCGCCAGTGAAGCCTATTCAGCAGGGGAAAACTGGAAGAGAAATGATTATAAACAGAAAGGTAATAAGACAGAGCTAAAGTTCAAAACAGGACTGTACCGAATTGAAACGAAGGAAATGGTGGAGAATCAAGCTCAAGCCACATGTTCTTGCCCTTACGGCGAGCTGCGACGATGGTCCTTCCCAAGAGGGAAGCCTCGAACTCCGAGCGATCGATGACTTTGGAATCGTCAGCTATGATCGCCTTCTTTATCTTCTTGCCGATACAGTTATCTTCCACGGCTCTTCTAGCCGCCTCTACCTCTGGTAGCTCCGGCATTGGAACTCCCGTGTTTCAGGTGTCAGCAACAAGTGTGTTTTCCCGCGTTCCTGGGGTCAGGTTGATGCCAATCAGTGACTGTGACTCCGCGTAAGCAAGCAGCAACCTCTTCTGCTCTCGCTTTGTCGTTTTTTTTTTTGGGTTGTCCTTCTTGCTAGAAGGATTTGGGCTTATGTTTGATGTTTGATAATTTCTGAACAGTTGAGCCTGCTACAGAAAAATCATCTCCAATCCGGATCTACATACGACTTTGATTACTTCATGGTACCCAAAAAAAACATAAGCCGTACAACAACTATAACCACGCCAAGCATTATGAGCAAAAACGTTCTCTCTGCTGTCACTAAGAAGCCATCGCTTCTTCCTCCTTCAATGGAGGAGGAGGACTTGCTGTTTCGTAGTTCAAAAAAAGTCAAAAACGATGTAGAGCAAGCTGATTTAGGTGTTTTAAAGGGGCAATGGCCGAAGCTGGGTAGCAAGCCAAGTGATTATCATGAGGGGGTCCTTCCTACCTTGATAAGCTTAAAGGAGTAAGCAGGGATGTTGCTATTGAAGATAATGATGATGAAACTATGCTCTCCGATGACTCTTTCTCTGATGCGCCCCAAGGTGAAGGAGAAGAGGAACCTATGTGTATCACTGTGGAAGATCCTAACAGGAACTTCCCCTCGTTTTCCTTCTCTGAAAGTATGAAAAAGAAGCTTTACAAACCTTGAAAGTTAGCTGTTATAGTCAAGCTGTTGGGTAGGCAGATAGGGTACAAAACTTTGGCTCAAAGGGTGAAAGCTATGTGGGCTAGGAAAGGTATTCTCAATATCATTAACATTGGCCATGGCTACTTTATTGTTAAACTCTCTAACAGGGAGGATTTCCTTAATGCGCTGATTGGGGGACCATGGATGATTTTTGACCACTATCTTACTGTTCAACCGTGGGAGCCGGGGTTCAAAGCTCACAAGGCCACAATCAACAAGGTGGCAGTCTAGGTTAGGCTTCCTAAGATTCCAATGGAGTACTATAATGAAGAGGTTTTAACCTATATTGGTAACAGGATTGGTAAAACTCTCAAAGTAGACTTGAATACTTCTTGCCAGCTGAGGGGCCATTTCGCTAGGATATGCGTCTTGGTGGAGTTAGGAATTCAGCTCATGTCTGGGTTTACTCTGGACGGAGAAGAATACTACTTGGAATATGAAGGATTACACTTCCTATGTACTAAGTGTGGGGTTTATGGGCACAGGCAAGATGGATGTCCAATAAAGAATACAGCAGCGGATAGCAATGAGGAACAAAAGGAGAGAAACAATCAAAAACAAACGCCGCAGGTGCCTCAGGAATCGGAGAAGGCGACGGAGCAATGGAGAATTGTGGAAAAGAGACGTTACCGGAGGAGTAAGGAGAAGACCGGCGAGCAACTAACGGTAGGGAGGACAGGAACACGGTTCAAGGTCCTAGAGTCTGAAGGCCTACCTTCTGAGACTGTTCATGAAGACATACCCGATGTTAATGGTTTCCTAAGGTCTGAGTTGAAACAAGGAGAAGGGACGGTTATTTCGCTCCCTAGGCGCAGTCGTTTTGATCGAAGCATGAAAGAAGGTAACTGTGACGTGATGCCAAGAGCTGAGCAAGGGGCTGTAGGGGCGGAGCAGATGAGATTTTCTGACAAAGGTCACCAGAGAAGTACTGTGAGGAGAGTTGAAAAAAGATTGAGAGAGGAAAAAAGAAGAAGGAGAAAACACATGATGGAACGTTGCTTTTGCTTACAATGGGAGAAGGTATTGTGGGACCCGAGGGAGACGTGGAGGGAAGAAATAAGATGCTGGAAGGTCCTACTGATCCGTACGGAGATGGGACGTGCGATGGAGTGATGGCTTTGGCTGGATAGGAAACTGATTTGGGCTTCACCGATCAGAAGGCAGGCCCGCATGACGCTGGAGGTGGCATAAGACAGGGCTAATACATTCTGAGCTCATCTGCCGACTGTTTGGGCCCCTTTGATCCAGGGGAAGGCATGATTTGGGATGGTGAAGACAAGTAGATTGGTCTTGAAGATGAGCCTGCCTATCATGTGCATGAGGGGCCTTCTTCTCCATTTGTTTCGTGTGTGCCTAACTCACAGGTTCTTTAAATCTGTGATTCTTTTCAATATGTTTTTTTTTGTGATTTATTATTTTATGTGGTTTTGTTTCCTTTTCTTTATTTTATTTGATGGATAAAATATTTTATTGGAATGTTAGAGGGGCTTGTGGTAAAGGTTTTTTAAGAAATTTGAAGTTAGCCATGAATGAGGCCAAGCCTAATCTTATTTTTCTGTCTGAGACTAAGTGCAATAATATGGCTCAGCTTCCTTCCTTTTATGGTCTAGGATTTGATGAAGTTAGATGCATCCCTAGTGAGGGCAGATCAGGTGGGTTGATTGCTGCTTGGAATTCAGGTAATATTAAGGTTATAATCATTGAAGAAAATAGACAATTTTTCCATTGCGAATGCTCTGTTGCAGGTGTTCAGGATTTCTTTATTACGGTTGTTTATGCTATTCCTCATTCCAATAAGAGGCAAGTGTTATGGGATATGCTTCAGGTTGTGGCTAGTAATATTTCAGGTCCCTAGATTGTAGTCGGTGACTTCAATGATATTAGATATTCTAATGAGCGCATTGGAGGATCAGGTGCTTCCTTGGTGCTTATGAATTTTTTTAATGACAATATTATGGCTTGCAATCTTTCGGATCTTAGTGCAATTGGGCCAAAATTCACTTGGAAAGGGCCTTACCTGCCAGGCAACACCAAGCTTTTTGAGAGATTGGATCGAGCTCTCGTCAACTCCAGCTTCTTAGCTCTTTTGCCTGACTGCTTCCTTAAGGTGCTTCCTAGAACAAGCTTTTCCGATCACAACCCTTTGATTCTTTCCTTAGGCCTGAATAGCCCTGGTACGCATGGTTCTCGTCCTTTCCGTTTTGAAGCCATGTGGCTTGTTCATAGTGATTTTAAGAACTTCCTTAATGATAACTGGGATTCTAATGGTGACCTTAGTGCAAATATGGATAAATTGAAATCTTTATTTCCTATTTGGAATAGAGAGGTTTTTGGTTTGGTCGAGGTGAGAAAAAGGAATATTCTGGCTAGGCTGAATGGCATTCAACAGTCTTCTTCCTATCCGTACTCCAACTTTTTGTGTAATTTAGAAAAAGATCTGCAGCAGGAGCTAGAGGAAGTGCTTAAGCTGGAGGAAATCAAATGGTTTCAGAAATCTAGATCTGAATGGATTACCCAAGGTGACAGAAATACGAAATATTATCATCTGAGAATAGGATCCAGAAGAAGAAAGAATAAGATTAGAGCTTTAAAGGATGCTAATGGTTCCTGGATTGAGGAGGAGGATCGGTTGAAGGCCTTGGTGACGGGGTTCTTTCGCAAGCTCTTCCAGACTGAGGATGGGGGTCGCATTTTGTCTAATTTATCTACCTCTTTCCCCAGCATTGATCATTCTCTTTTGCACCAGATGGGTGTGGTTCGGAGTGATGAGGAAATTCGCAGGGCAATCTTTGATATGGGGCCTTTCAAGGCTCCAGGTCATGATGGTTTCTCCCCAGTTTTTTTCCAAAGAAATTGGAATATTGTTGGTAATGAAGTTTGTAGTTTTGTTAAGGTCGCTTTTGATGGTAAGGTGGACTTAGCTGAGGCTAATAAGACCTTAATTGTCCTCATCCCTAAGAAGGATAACCCAGAAAGGGTGGAGCACCTTCGTCCTATCTCTTTATGCTCTGTGCACTACAAATGTATCACCAAGATTATTGCCAAGCGTATGAGGAAGATTATGAATGACCTTGTTTCCCCTTTTCAGGCTGGTTTTATTCCTGGCCGTCACATTCAGGATAACATTATTATTGGCCAGGAAATTTTGCACTCTATGAATCGATCTAGAGGAAAGAGAGGTTTCATGGCAATCAAAATTGATCTTGAAAAGGCTTATGACAGAGTTAACTGGGTTTTTATGGAAGGGATCCTGCGAGAGATTGGGTTGGAGGAAGATTTAATCTCTTTGTTAATGAAGTGTATATCTTCGACCTCTTACAACGTCCTATGGAATGGTTCATACTCCGAATTCTTTTCTCCCAAGAGAGGCTTGCGGCAAGGAGATCCTATATCCCCTTTTCTTTTTGTTCTCTATATGGATAAGCTCTCTCATATCATCAATGATGCGGTGAATGTTGGCCAATGGAAGCCATTTCGCATCACCAGAGATGGTCCTCTTATTTCTCATCTTATGTTTGCAGATGATCTTTTACTTTTCGGGGAGGCTACGGAGACACAGATCGAGGCGATGATGCTCTGCCTTGACAAGTTCTGCCTTGCGTCTGGAGTGAAGGTAAGTAAAGAGAAGTCTTCTATTTTCTTTTCCAAAAGGGTTCCGCCCTTAGTGAGAAGAAAAATCAAGGGTATCTCAGGTATGAATATCTCTGCTGATATTGGGAAATATTTGGGCTTTCCTTTATCTAGGAAGAAAAGGTCTACCGATAAATTCCATTTCATTGTTGATAGAGTTAGATCTAAACTGTCGGCTTGGAAAGCCAATTGTCTTTCTGTTGCAGGTAGGGTTACTCTTGCAAAATCAGTTCTGAGCTCTTGCCCTCTTTACCCTATGCAAGTGGCTAAAGTTCCTTTATCTATTTGCAATGAGGTGAAGAAGATTCAGCGCAATTTCATATGGGGTTCTGATAACTCTAGGGGGTTTCACCCTGTTAGTTGGGATATTGCCACTCTCCCCAAAACTCATGTTAGCCTCGGTTTCAAAAGACTGCGATCGATGAATAGACCCTTTGGAGCTAAACTAGCGTGGAAGCTGCTAATAGGGACATCCGGGCTTTGGACATCAGTCCTTCAAAGCAAATATATGCTCAGGAGCAAAGATAACCTTTTTAATTCTGGACCAGGAGACTCTAGACTGTGGCGATTCATATGCGACCAGCATGATCTTGTTGAAAGTGGGATTAAATGGCAGATCAAGAATGGGACTATGGTGAATTTTTTCTCTAACGTTTGGCTGGTCCCAGGGAAGACAATTAGAGACCTATGCATTAGACCCCTCTTGGAGCATGAAGAAAATTCTAGGGTGGCGGATTGGGTTACCGATGGCAGATGGGACTTTCATTGTCTCGGGGGCTGGTTAATGGGGAGGCTCTTCTCAATTTACATAATTCTATCCCCCCAAGACCGAACGCAGGAGATGATATTATGACTTGGGGGTTTACCCCAACAGGAAAGTTTTCGGTGAAAAGTGCTTACCTTTTAATTGAACCAAGCCCTCCAAATCTATATAGCCCTGTTTATAAGCAGGTTTGGAAGTGGAAGGGAGTTGAGAGGATAAGGATTTTCCTTTGGAAGGTCTTCCGTAATAGACTCCCAACTAATGGTTGGAGGAGTAAGTGGTCTTCTGTCTCTTCCT
>JANTPZ010008345.1:0-13682 GCA_025593235.1 Vachellia pachyceras
AAGTTATATAAAAAGGATTATATATGATTTATTATATTTTGTTATTGTTAGAAAAGCATTAAAATTATTTTAGTGTGTCAACCAAATTCTACGAATAAACAAAATCCATTAATGAATTGTTGTATATGTGAGTGAATTTGCCTCAACTTGTCCAATCACGCGTGTACACATGTTCTAATTTTAAAATACTTCTACTTACCTCTGAGAACATGATTCAATATATATAAAGAGTTCAACTTAAGTTTTCTCCTATAAAATATTATTTTCAGACTTTACTACAGAAGTTAATTAACTTTTTTAAAAGATTAAAAAAATAAAATAAATTATTTAAAAGTATTTATTTATATGCATTATTAAACTACATAGCAGCTTATAAATCAATTAAATTAATTTAAAGTAAAATAATAAATATAGACATTTTAAGGTAAATACTTTAGTTTCCTTAATTTGTTCTAAAACATGTTAACGGCCTCCTATCTTGGAGGACGTAGTATAATATATAAATGAGTGTTTGGCAAGGCGTTGTGGGACGAAAAGTAGCGGTGAGAGAGCAAAATGGGCGGTGGTAAAAGTTAACAATGTTTGGCTCGGCGGTGGTCCTAAAAGGCTTCTACTCGAAACGCTCCTTCTTACAAAAGGAGGTTAGAGCTACTTCTACCCAAAACGCTCCTGTGTCCCCTTCGTTAGAACACAAGCCTTGTTTCTCTTTCCTTCATGCACAAAAATTGGTTCCAATCGTCTAGTTTTGAACTGATCTGAAGACCATCAACTTTACGCCAACAACTTGGAAGTCTGAACTCCCATGAATATCTCCTTCTGGTCTGAAGGTTCTTCTTGTGCATTACCTTCGTCCACAAACAGGTTCAGTAAGGTCTGAATAAAAAGCATGCTCCTAGGTTCTGATTTGAAGTGGTGGCAGCGAGAGGTGGAAATATTCAGAGCGGAGGGTTTCATTTGAAGATGATGATGTTTCTTGCATCTCTGAGATCGACGACGACGAAGAAGAAGCGTGAGTCATTGGGAAATGAAGGCTGAAAGGCGACTCTGAGAGCATCGGTATTTGAAGGATCGTCGAAAGGTGGAGTTGATAATGAGTGTTGGAGGAAGAGCCCATGCAATTAGAGATTAAATTGTAAGAGATTTTATGATTAAATAAATTATTTCATATTACTGGTTAGTTGAACAATTGTATGATGCAATTATTTGTGTGGTGTTAGTAGTTAATGGAAAGAAATTTACTTTTTTCTTAATATTTAATATACATATATTTTCAATTACTATCACTTTTATTTTTTATTATTTTCTTTATACTCAGAATTATCACAAATAGTTAAAAGAAAATATTTGAATGTATAAATATATAATTTATAGTTAAAAATTACTTCTCAGAAGTTTATCCAAACGGTTTTACCTTTTTAAAAAAAATCACTTTTTAAATGTTTATTCAAACATAAATCACGTTTCACTTTTTATTTCTATTCAGAATTCTTTTTTTAAAATAATTTCTATTAAAAAATCACTTTTTCCACCCATTATCCCAACGGTGGTGAGAGAGGAGAGACATAAATTTACGCTGTAACAGGCCAATGCTGCACGATGCACCAAATCCAAATATATAGACAGTGGCGTCTGCCACGTGGACCGCGATCCAGCTTTAAAATTCCAGCTATTCCTTTCATTCCCTCGTGGACACAGCATGGCGGCACTAGACGTTAATGAAATTGAAGTGCCATTGTTACTTCAGATGATTCCTTTCCACGACGCTTTCGCTTTCTCCAAAACTTGTAGTTCTCATTACTGTTTGGACTTGTGCATTTTCCGTCCTCAAATTCGGGTTCGATATTTTTGGCCCTCTCATTATGTGTGACGGAGACACACTTGAAGCCAAAAGCTCAACGGACCTTTTTTCTGATATTTGCAGATAATGAGCTTCTTCCAGTGGAATTTCATTGCTGCTTCACAAACATGTTGGAGTCGTTAGCTTATTGCCAAAGCTTTAAGGTAACATCTTTATTGCTCGAGTTCTCTCGTCTTCCTGGAAATTAAAGAACTGAACAAATTTCCCCTTCTTCCCGCCCTTTTGCCCCAAGTCTTCATTGGAAAGGAGGAAAGGGAAATCAAATATGTTTATTCTTTACTTATTTTCTGCTTTCATTTTGATTGAAAATGGGAAACATGACGGAATAAGTAGTGGAGCCTCACAGGAAATATTTTCTAACATAGATTGATGAAAATAGGAAGAGGAGTCAAAAGGATTTTTCAATGATTTCACTATATGACCAGGCAATATTTTATAATTTTGCATGATCCAATTGCTCTGTAACCGTATCCACTGTTCCATTTATTTTTGGTCAAATTACAAAGTTTAGGCAAAATTTGGGGCCATTCAAGTCAATTTGCTCTGGATACAAAGAGAAACAAAAATTTAACTTCGCAAAACAGAAGTATTACTTACAAGTGAGAATAGAAAATTAACAGTGAACTATGTTTTTCAAATCAGTGCACTTGTTGCTTAATATATCCAATATTTAACAGCAGCTAGTGAACTGACGTTTCATTACACTATTGGTTTCCTGATGTAACTTATGCAGGGATATGGTATTACTAGACACAAGAGTTCAATTTGGACTCACCCTCGAGCTATTTCCCAAATTTGTAGAAGTTCTATTTCCATGCTATGTTCATTTAACAAGCAAGGGGAACCACTATCTCATAGCTTTAGTCATAAGATATGTTATGGAAATTCCGGGTTGAGAATGCTCTGTAGCACAACTTTCATTGCTCCCACATTATCTGGTTGGAAAGGACTCAATTTGTCAAAGTATAGGCAATTATATTATGAACGGTTCAGGGCAAGTGTGGCATATGATGTTGCTGGTGCTGTTGAAGTAATGAATGATCTAGGATCAGATACTCTTACCTTCTTGGCCGTGACCGTGTTAATTGTGCCCGCATTCAAGTTAATGAAAGCCAGCCCTGTAAGAAGTTTGTGTTGATTTATTTATTTAAATAGTTTTTGTTATGCAAGTATGATGATCTCAAGTACCAACGATCAATTTTTTATCACATCAGCCATCTTCTTTTTGGTAGATCGGCTATATTTGTTTGGATAAATCTCTTGCAAATTTTAACCAGTTCAGATGTATGTCATTTATGAATTAATTGTCCAAAATGAGCATGACTTCATAAATTAAAAAGACTACATTTTGAGCATACGTTGCATCTAATTTATTTCAACAGAAAGTAATGCAAAGTATCTAGATTTTGGACGTTTGAAATTTATAACAAGGTTTAGAGTGGAAACAATGAGTATACTGGTACCCAAGTAACTTGGAGAACCCTATCCCAAAAACTAGTAATTGGGGACGGAAAGCCAAGGGCTTAAGTATCCCATCAAGTAGTCTATACTACTCGATGTGGGACTTTACCCATACAAAGTTCTTATCAATACACCCTCCTGGTCCTAGGGAAGTTGACGTTCTGACGACTCTACTCTATGATGAATCACTTGCCTTCTTACTATTAGCCCTTTCCGTTGTGTTGACCACCGGCTCTAATATCATTGGTAGCTATCTAAGTAACTTGGAGAACCCTACCCTAAAAGCTAGCTATTGGGAAGAGAGAGTTAAGGGCTTAAGTACTCCATCAAGTAGTTCATACTATTTGATGTGGGACTTCACCCATACAAATTCCCTATCATATACATATATATTGATGGAGAAATAAATATATTTATATCTACCTAATAGTCATGCACATATTAAATAAGACATAATATAATCATTTGTCGTTAGATCACACATGTATGAAATAGTAAGATTGCGGAAGTATACTTAATTTATTTTCATTCACCTTCTTTTCTGATCTTCAAAAGTGAAAGAAATTTAACAATTGCCATTTTCAGATACTTGGTTTCTTTTTTGCTGGTGTGGTACTCAATCAGTTTGGTTTAATAAGAAATATTACAGATGTGAAAGTTTTGTCCGAATGGGGGATCCTTTTCTTGGTAAGTTCCACTATCTCAGTTTCCTTCAGTTCCATCACTGCTACTCATATTTTATAAGTTACTTGTTAGGCAAGTTTGAGCAGATTCGAGTTGATATGAGAAGTCTCACATACAATGAAGTTGGGCTTAATAAGTAATATATAATAAACTGGAAGGAACCACAAACCTGAGCCCCAAGGTTATGAGTTAAGATCTGGCGTCTTCCTCTCCTCATTGTCCGTTTGTTATTGCCCCCGTTTTTAGTCAATGATTATCACTGTAGCTATTTCTCTGCAATATCCATCATATTCACAGCTAATAATTATTCTGATGTGATTTATGTTTCTTTTCAGCTGTTTGAGATGGGTTTGGAGCTTTCACTTGCACGCCTGAAAGCTCTTGCTAAATACGCCTTTGGAATGGGACTGGCTCAGGTATGGCAAGCAGAGAAAGAAACATTTTCAGCCATCTCATTCGAGCCATTCACTGTTTAGCTAACTGCCCAAATTTTAGCTGTCTCAGATCAGGAAATTTTATATTGATTTTTTTCTTTAGTTTTTGTGAATTTTTTTTTTGTTTTACAAACAGTTGGAAAATTGCCATTTTGTACTTTAACAAGCTGTTCTTTACCCTTTAACCCTTCTTACCCTTAATTTCTTGCTCCATGGGAATTCTTTTGAAGGTTGTATTATCTACTTTAGCATTTACTTCTTTTGAACTTCCACCTAATGGGGCGATTGGAACAAAAATCTTGGAGTTCCTTTTCCACTCAAGGCCTGATCTGGTGAGATATCTTGTACCATTTTGGTTCCTTTTTGTTTGTTATGGCTCATTTATAAAAGTGCGTGCACACACACATCGATTTGACGTCATCGGTCATATACTCAATGTTCTGATATGTATTGCACAAGCTTTGTTTTATTAGTTAAAAAGGTTTCTTCTTAAGTCAAAATTTATTGCTGAGGCAAAAAACCTACATTTGAATTGAGATATTAGTTACAGCCAGGGGTGGATTTTTTTTTTGGGTGCGGCCCAGGGGGGGTCTGGGTCTCCATTTTTTCCTCCTTTTACTAATTTAAAAGAAAACACTGAATTTGAGGTTAAAAAATTTGTCTTGCTGATTGTAGGTGAACATTAGAAGTGTTGATGAAGCTGTAGTGATTGGTGCTGCTCTCTCCCTGTCTTCTTCTGCATTTGTTCTACAGGTATGGCCCTCTGGGCTGCCACAAATGTCTGTTAATATTAAGCAAGCCTAATACTATCTTTGATTCAAGTTATATAGTAATTAAAATTGTATTATTCATGATCCCAGTCACACAGTCCGTTACAAGTCACAGAGGCAATTATATGAAGCAGGTTGAATTGGAAGTTGTTCTAAATCATATTCATGTGTAGCTTCTTGCAGAGAAAGGTGAACTTCCTACAAGATTTGGTTCAGCAACCTTGGGAATTCTTCTTTTGCAGGTTTTAGTCTTACTCTTGCATGGTCACATGGCCCTTTTTCCATTCAACATGTAGTTGATGAAAACCATTAACTATGTTTTAGTTTACCTCTTGGCTTTTGCTAGTAAATCATTGTTTATTGACCTGAGAAGTATAATTTCATTAGAATACTTTTTGACATATTTTGTGCCCATTTCTTTTTGGCATTTGCAGGACATAGCTGTTGTCCCTCTGCTAGTCATTCTCCCAATACTGGAGAGCCAGGTAATATGTCTTCTAGGACACATCTTTGGTCTTAAGATTATTGTTTTTTTAAATAAAAAATTATATTAGCACATTAAGGCTGCATAGTACATCTATCCCTCCCAGACCTTAATTTATGGGAGTGTTGTACACTGGTCGAAGAAAGAAATTGTTTTTCTAGTTGCTTCCATAAACAAAAAATGAAGCAACAGTTTATGTTATCCAGTCATTGGCTATCAAATGGGTCAAAGATCACTTTGACTAGTATATTTTGAATTTTTGTATTGCCAAATTCCCAGATACTAAGCATGTTACATTAGATATTGGGAAACTTCTCTCCATCCCCACTCCCCAAAACTTAATAAAACAAAAGCAAATCCAAAAGAAAAATATTAAACAAGCATCACTTGGTTTTTTCTTAGGTTAAATCCCAGTTTCTGATTCGAAAATCTTATTGGAGTTTTGACAAAGATGTAGTATCCAGCTATCTCGCCACCCAGCCGTTGAAAAAAAAATTGCATTATGAATTTGTCTCTGTACCCATCTCAAGGATGTTGTTACCTTCACTAGATGCATGCTTGTATCTGTACGTTAAAAGGGATTGCTTGCCACCTTTTTTCCATCTTCTTCTGGCACTGTTCACCTCACATATTATTAAAAGGTGAAAAAATACATTGAAATTTGATCCCTCCATTATGGGGGCCCAAGGTCACAAGCAAACCACGATGCTTTTCAAAAAGCCATAGTGAGACTGGATTAACCTGCATGTGGGTGTCTATTCAACATATATGTCATATAAAGCAGCGTGGTAATTTTTTCCTTGTTTCATTTAAATGAAAAAAATTGTCTCATTTTTATTGCCAGTAATTCTATATCAAGGAAATGTTTCTGATTCCACCAACTATTTGGCGTAATGGTTCCTGCTAATTAAGTAATTTGGTTATTCTGCTCATCGAATGTTTTGTTTGTTGACCATGTGCCTTTGATTTCTCTATCTAGAATCTGGCTGTGGAAAGTATTTGGCCAATGCTTGCTCAAGAAAGTTTAAAGGCCTTAGGTGGATTGGGCCTTCTTTCTCTTGGGGGGAAGTACATTCTGAGAAGAGTTTTTGAGGTCTGTATTATATATATATATATATATATATTTAACTAAAGTATTTCATCCAAGATAGAGATAGCGTTTGACTTTATTTCCATGTTCTAAACAGTAAACTGTTGATCAAGTCAGGTTGTTGCGGATGCAAGGAGCCCAGAGGCTTTTGTTGCTCTTTGCTTGATGACCATTGCTGGGACTTCACTATTTACCCAGAAGTTGGGCTTTAGTGATTCGGTTTGCCATTTTCCGAAGTCTCTTATAATGGATCAGATATTAGATAGAGTGGAATCATTAAATTGAATATCAGCATGACAATTGAATGCATAGTGCAGCTTGGAGCATTTTTAGCTGGAGCACTCTTGGCAGAGACAAATTTTAGGACACAGATTGAAGCAGACATAAGACCCTTTAGAGGCTTACTTCTTGGGTTATTTTTTCTAACTACTGGGACTTCCATTGACATGCAGGTAACAATGATTATTGCTTGTGGTACGCTGAACTTCATTATTTCACGTTTTTGTGTGTTTTTTCCTTTTATTCCTTGGAAGCTTTATTTGTTAGTTTGACAATGTTTCTTTGAAATTTTAAATACCAGAATCATACAACTGGGTAGTACAGCTGCAGTAAATTTTTATTGCTTGTGTATATTATCAGTAAAAATGGAACATCATTGCAACATTCTTGACTCCAAAAACTACGATTAGATTCTAAGAATGGGAATATTCACATACTCAATTAATTGACCGGGATATAAGAATATGCTTGCGGGTGAATTACAATTAAGTAATGTTAGTGCTTTTCATGAAATTGTACGCATGAATTCACAAGTTTTGGCGTTTCATCTATACTTTTTTATTTCTTTGTTTTTCCTCATGGCAGCTCCTTTTCCGAGAGTGGCCAAATGTACTTTCACTCTTGGCAGGTTTGATTGTTATCAAAACGTTGATCATTACGGCTATTTGGCCTCGTGTGGGACTTACTTTGCAAGAGAGTGTTAGAATAGGATTGCTTCTATCCCAAGGAGGCGAGTTTGGATTTGTTGTTTTCTCTTTGGCAAATGGGTAAGTAAAAATTGAACCAAATCCAGATGCTGTTTAAGTAAGGAAGTTGGATTTGCTTTTAATAAAAATAATTGTGTCTTCTTGGAAGCAGGCTTGGAGTGCTACCGCTTGAGCTCAACAAGCTGCTTATAATTGTTGTTGTATTGTCAATGGCATTAACCCCACTTCTTAATGAAGCTGGAAGAAGGGCTGCTGATTTTCTTGATGACAGATTTGATGCTGAAAATGTAAGCTTTTATCATGAGATTACTGTCTGAAAGTTATGTACAAGCATAAACATGAGGATTCATACAAGATCATTCTGATGCAACCTAATGCATTATGCATAAGCTCTTCTCATTTACTTCTTCTTTATAAGCTAAATGTTCAAGAATTTTAGTTTACAAAATATTTAACTTGTATTACTTGATGCATTTTATGATTTTTAAATATCACATGCCATGACTTTTTTGCAATGTACTCTATTAAATATATTTGTGGCTGCATTACTCTATGCAATTTCATTTTAAATTGCAAGTTCATATTGGGTGAGCAACTGAACTGAGTTGTTTGCAGAAAGCTTCAGTGATGGTAAATTTTAATGCCAGTGAACCTGTCGTTATCCTCGGATTTGGACAAATGGGTCAGGTAGATCAATCACCACTGTACAAACTGTTGTTCATGTGGCATATGTTCTGAACTTTCTCATTTTTATTCTGGTATGAAGGTCCTTGCCAATTTCCTGTCCAATCCATTAGCTTCAGGGGGAGACAGTGATGCCGTTGGATGGCCTTATGTAGCTTTTGATCTTGACCCAACAGTAGTAAGGGTCAGTATATTTTCACATTTTGCATGCCTATCTTCCACTAGTATATTCGATTACCCTTTTTTAAGGTTGACTTGTTATCACGTGGCATCTTGAGTTCCTTGCTTTTCTTTTTGCTTACTAAGAGAATGGCCGCGTTTTTGTTTTTATTTACCAGTTTTTTCTTTGAGGAGGACATCATACTAAATTAAATTCTCTGTTACCTTTAAAATGCTTGGCAGGCAGCTAGAAACCTCGGTTTTCCAATTCTCTATGGGGATGGATCACGCCCAGCTGTTCTTCAATCTGCTGGTATCTCTTCTCCAAAAGCTATCATAATTATGTATGCTGGGAAGGAAAAAACAATTGAATCCGTTCAGAGGCTACGATTAACTATCCCGACAGTAATTATCTTTACTCTGTCCACTTGCTTCTCCCATAGTTTTTGTTCAAGCAAGACTGCAACTATATGTGTAAGAGTGAAGTAAAAGTTTTTTAAGACTGAGAAAAGAAGAAAGCCAGGTTGTAAAAAGCTCCTGCTTATTTTGTATATCATATTAATGGTTACGCCAGTATGTTATTGGGAAACTTGAGAAGAGATCCTTATATATCTAATTGCAAGTCTGTTGCATAACCCCAGTCCTTTAGCTGTAAAGTCTCTTCCCAGAAAAGAAAATTGAACTTGATGAGCTGGAACACGTTAACTCACGGGGGAACCTGTAAAATGATAATTCATTTCTATTATACTCGCTTACATTTCAATGTTTCATTTCTTATTATTGAGATATATTAGGGATTTAGTTAGATCCTGTTAAGATATATTAGGGATTTAGTTAGATTCACATTATCTGGGAAACAGTTAAGATTTTGAATATATCTCTAATGTATAAATACACTTCGTGGGTGCATCAATAATAAGGTTTTTCATAGTCCTTCAACAATCTAACATGGTATCAGAGCCATTGTTGATATGATGGCTGCGCGTGAAGCGTCCAGGCGAACATCCTCATTTTCGTTTGAGAGAAGACAATGATATCAGAGCTTCAATTTTTCCTCTGTCAGTCTGTTTTCTGTTCATTCCCAGAACTATTCATTCCTTGACGTCTTGTGAACATCTTTGTTTCTGTTGGCGTCCTTGTGAACGATCAATACTATTGCCCTCACCGTTTCGCGAAGCTCTCGTCTCTATCTTCTCTGTCCAGTTTCGTCAGCCTAGGGCTTCTCAATGTGACCTCCGTTGCTTACACACGCCCGCCCAGGAGAGTCAAGAGGTTCTGATTGGCCAGTCCTCGAAGTTTCGTCACTATCCGATGAGCCCGTGGATTACACGCGCCATCCAAAGATTCACCGTCTTTTTTACACGCCGGCACGTGAGGCCACTCTCCAACGAGTTTTCAACGGCGTTCTCTTTTTCTGGCTTCGTCTCCTCATTTCCATCTTTCCCCTGGTGGTTTCGTGCACTGGTTTGAAGTTTTTATCTATGGGCTCTTTTCGTTTGGCACTATATGGCTCTGTTTTGTCTTTGGCTAGCTTCCTACCTTGGTGTAGCTCCAGCGGTTTCTATTTTTTCTTTGGCTGGCTCCTGGTTTAGCTTTAGCAATTTCTGTCTTGTCTTTGGCTGGCTCCTAATGTAGCTCTAGCGGTTTCCATTTTATCTTTGGCTAGCTCCTGGTGTAGCTCCAACGGTTTCTATTTTGTCTTCGGCTGGCTCCTAATGTAGCTCCAGTAGTTTCTATTTTGTCTTTGGCTGGCTTCTAGTGTAGCTCTCGCAGTTTCTGTCTTGTCTTTGTAACAAGTTGGGTTTGATTAATATTTATGCTCCAACTTGTGGGAGAGTGTTGAGATATATTAGGGGATTTAATTAGATCCTGTTAAGATATATTAGAGATTTAGTTAGATTATTTGGGATACGATTAAGATTCTAAATATATCTCTAATGTATAAATACCCTTCGACTTCGAGGGTGCATCAATAATAAGGTTTTTCATATTCCTTCAACAATCTAACACTTATGAACTCCTAGTTTGCTAATTGGCCTTAGGATGTGTTAGAGACTATAGTATAAATTATTCATTATGTGTTAAAGATTATAATATTTTCCGTATACATTATTCATAGACTATCACTTAATGGCTCATATTTTTAAGTTGAGATGCTTTTGATATGATACTGGGGCTTTTATTATGATGAAGTCTTATTATTGCGTCCGTTCTATGCAATTAAAATTTGGCCATGTAACTATCACTTCAATCTTAATGAGTTCCTTTTTTCAGGTAAGGGGCTTTCACTTATATACTTAGTGTATGACTTGAAATTTTTTTGAGAAATTAAACTTTATTTGACAGATTCCAATTTATGCCAGAGCTCAAGATCTCAAGCATCTTTTAGATCTGAAGGAAGCAGGCGCAACAGATGCCATCTTGGAAAATGCTGAGGTACCATCAGAAGTTTCCCCCTCATAGTTACCCCTCGGAAGAACCTTTTTTCAACATTTTATTCATGGATTATTCCAATGCTAAATATTAAAAATCACTCATGCAGACTAGCTTACAGTTGGGTTCCATGCTTCTGAAAGATCTCGGCGTGATGTCCGATGATATAGCATTTCTGAGTCAACTTATTCGAGACTCCATGGAGCTACAAGCTCAAGAAGTTCTCAACCAGTCTCAATATCGTGAACTAGATATGATGAAACCCCTGCAGGTACTTAAATTATATTGCTTTGGATTGTGTTCAACTTGAAATGTTTCTGAATCTGAAATTCCCAATGAGTTCAAAGAATATTTAAATAACAATTTCACCTTCAAATTGTTGGCTTTGATATTGTAACATCTTTTAATTGATTCATTCTTGCATAAATTCAATCTATATAATATAGCCTGATCATCAATTTTTGCCTTGTCTTTAAGTGGCATAAGTTCCTTCTATAGGATTAATGCATGTTGGTAGTTTCCCTATGTTTTATCTAATCAATCATAAATATGGTTGGCCTAAGAATTGGACTGAAGACTAAGGAAACCCTTTTACGGTAACTTCAAACTTTTAGATGAAGGTTGTCCCAAAAAGAAGCAAAACAGAAAGCTTGTATATGAAGGAACTAACCAATCTTACATTATTAGGTGAGAGTTGATGATATGGTGGAGACACATGAACCTGCTATGGCAACAACTTCACCAGATTATGAATTATCAGAACCGAACCAGACAGATAAAGCTTTGTTGGGTGGAATACGGACGGAAGAAGATACTGATGAACAAGTTTTTGATCCTATGGAATCGGTGAGCTTAGAAGGAAATTGTGTTCTATATGGTAAAGAAGGTACTGAGGAAAGCTTAATTGCTGGATACACAGACGCTTTGGTAGAGAAGAATCTGGTGGACCCATCTATCCCTTCACATACAGCCATGGAAGAGCCCTAAATATTCTTCCTTCATTTTCATTACTACCTCCAACCCCTAATGTCAGATCCACTTTATGGTGGATGGATTTTACATTAAAGACAGGAGGTGGTACTATTTTCTGTAGCCATGGTTTTTTCCTGTATATTATATAGAATCTAACAAATGAGTTGCACTGTTTCATCACTTGTAAATAATATAGTCTATTGTAAATTTTATTAGATACGCAGATCATTACATAAAGTATAGAAACGTTAACAATCAATCCGCACTCTTCATAAGAAATGAACAGTGAAGTTCATTACTCAAAAAATTCACATAATGTAGGATAGTTGATAACATAAATAAGAATGTCTTCAGGTTTTCTTGCAAAATTGATTTTTGTCACTCCCTCCCATTAGCGTTTGTTTTTTTTGTTGGCCACAAGCTTTTGTCAGTTGTTAGAATTTTTTTTTTTTTTTTGGATTTCTCCTCCGGTATCCTAGGGCAAGCCATCTTTCAGGCATATCAACGGCCCCAGACTAATCCAGATCGAGACATAACAGGAACCATTAAGGTTGGCGCCCCTGACCCCTAGGGTGCTGCGTTCCCACGTCTCGAACTCGAATGATAATTTAGAAATAGAATAATTGGGTCTAATGATAATTGAGAGAGCAAATCGTTGGTTTAGAGGTGCAGGAGGAAGTAAGGATATAATTGAAGACAGCTTGTTGGACACCATCACTATTACGGCTGAGATGCCAACTTCATACTTCAAATGTTATTCTTTTTATGATTGTTGATCAATCATTCAATAGCATGGCACACTTATTGCATAAGCATTTAAATTCCACAAGCAACCTTCTACACATCTATATATAATTTGTATGGGCCCAAATTGCTCAATTCACTAAAGTAATTACTCATTTAGGTGATTTTGCATGCTACAGAATAAATATGTAGAAAGAGTTTTATTTGATAATGCATGCTTATTATTTTGGAAGAAAAAGTGGAAGGATAGATACTTATATGTTTTTTATTTTTTTATCATATTATTATGGTCATGAAATTATTTTTCAATAAAATTTCAAATGACCAAAACAAATTTTGAAAATTGACTAAATGTTGAACTGTGAAAGCATTCATAAATTTAAGACCTAAAAGAATTATTCAACTTGTTGGCTCATTTATTATTCTAATTCATAGCTGTTTTTGCAGGGCTTTTGTTAACCCGTGAACTGAATAAGCAGATTACACAATCACCCAGAAAAAAAACCACTTTTTTTTAAAAAATTCTATAGAAACTCTTGTTTTTCTTTCTTTGACCATGATTTTAGAGAAACTTTCTAATCATTGCCAGATAAGATAATTTGACTTATTACGGTCACACTTCAACAGAAAATCCCTTTTTTTATTAACATAACTAGCATAACTCCCCCGCGCGATGCGCGGGGAGCATATAATCACCCAAAAATATGGATCAATAGCTTTCAGCAAATAATAATTATTGTTTGAACAGCCCTTTTCAAGAATGAAACTTTTATCCAACTGTGTAGTCTGCAAATAAAACAGATGATAAGCATACATGAAATAATTAATATGATATTTAGAAACCATATGCTTCAACATCCACAACATATTTCTATTTTCATAAATTAATTAAGATAGGTTCTCAATCAAAACTGCCCCTCAAG
>JANTPZ010008346.1:0-13272 GCA_025593235.1 Vachellia pachyceras
TAAATCTTATTTACTAATTTATCTTTTAACATTAATATTAATTAATGATTTATTTAATATTTTTATTGCATTTAGAAAAATAACAAGTTTTTTTGTGAAAAAATTAACAACTTCATTGAAAATTTGAATAATTTTTTAAACGTCCTTAAAATGTTGAAGGATAATATAATAATACAAAGATATCAATAAGAATATCATTTTATTATCTATATATCCATATGCATACCTCTATCTATCTATCTTTTTCCTGCCTACGTATCTATCTTGGATATTATATATGTATATCACCAAAGCTTGTTAAAATAAATCTTATTTTAACATAAGTATATCATTTTGAAGGATAATACAATAATATAAAGATATGAATAAGTATATCATTTTACTATCTATATATCCAATAACCTACCTCTATCTAATCTATCTTTTTCCCGCCAATATCTATATATATATCACCCAAGCTTGTTAGCCTTCTTCACACATACCTTACATTCTCAATCACCCCAACTGAATAGCCTGAAGCCACAATCTCATCCATTTGATAAGCTTCTTCATTTTTTCCCCCTCACAGCCTTAACGAATCATGGCCACGCATAGCGTGAAACCAAACAAGTCTCAGCTACGTTCCACAATCTCACCAGAAGGCGGCGGCGGCGACGGTGGCAGCAGCAGCAATAATCGTAATAATATTCCTATTCTGCCTGACATTTTTGAAGAAATTCTGCTAATCCTGGACCCTCCAACCCTAGCTCGATGTCCCTTGGTTTGTAAAGATTGGAATTCCCTTGTCACGAGTCGCCACTTCATGTCTCGCTACTCACATCGAAATTTTGGTTCTTCCAAAGACAAGATCCTCCTCACTAAATCATTCCACGGCTACTCACTTCACTGGGATAACGATGATCTCGATTTGCTTCGCACAGTGGAAAGCCCAGCCATTGATCGCTTCCAAGAAAAGAAAGTGGTGGGTACAAGCAATGGGTTGGTATGTCTTGCTGATTATCGACCTTCCGATCAGCTCACTCTTTGGAACCCTACAATCAGAAAATACGCACATGTTTTGCTTCCAGCACTCGGCCCAGAAGGGTCGTCCCTAGGGTTTGGTTTCGATAGGAGGAGCGAGGACTTTAAGGTTGTCAACCTTGTTCTCGGTTACCACCACAGGATTGATGCAGCTTGGGTTTTCTCATACGCCTCATGGTCATGGAAGCGTCTCACTGATGATGTTCCTCAATATTACATCTACGATGACATATCGCAGGTGTTTATCAACGGTGCGCTTCATTGGACTGCATGGAACATCAAAGCAGGTTACCAATGTGTGCTCACATTCAATTTGACAGATGAAGTGTTCGGAGAGATATCGATTCCTCAGGGTGCCAAAGAATCTAGAGGTCGGATTTCCATACAAACAACAGGGGAATTGCTTGTCCTATCACATCTAGGATGTCCGAATTTTTTAACACCATTCTATCTGAACAAGTGGTCCATGTGGGTTATGGAACGATATAATGTTCGTAAGTTATGGACAAATGGTGTTCGTAAGTCATGGACAAAGATAGCTACAATACCGGAGGAGGATTTTCCTGGTAGACTGCGAATTCCAACGCAGGTGTTAGCTGTGAGGAAGAATGGGGAAATAATAATAGAAATAGATGGTGGACGGATTCTTGTATACAATCCAACAGCTTCAACAACCAGCGTACCAGCATATCCAACATTAAGGAAAAGAGTTGCTTCTATTGGTTATCATGATGAGAGCTTGCACTTACTGGAGAAAGTGTCCAAGTCCTATTAATATTGAGGATGCTGCAAAATTACGATCATAGTGAATCATAAGGGAGGATCCTAGATTATTGGGAGAATTACTCAAAAGTCTCAAGAAACAGAATTAACCACAAAATGGTCTTAAAGATCCAAAAAGTTTGTAATTTCTGTTTATTCTTTGCAAATCTGAATGTCTAGTTATACATATGAATCTCTTCAAAGAGATAGAAGCCTGCTCATAGAAGTTTATATGTTTCAACCTATTTTAATCTAGGATGATCTAAATCTTTACTTTAAAATTTCTTTTTAAAAGATTTGGATATGAGATTAAAATTATTTTGATTTGCGGTTGCTCTTAAAATTTCTTTTGGAATAAATTTAAACGTGTTGAAAAAGAGTAAAACTTTCCGGGAGTGTTATGGAAATCTGAAAATTGATTTCTAATTTTTTTTTATTGTTCTTTATTAGAAT
Organism: Vachellia pachyceras; assembly: GCA_025593235.1. Classification (NCBI taxonomy): domain Eukaryota; kingdom Viridiplantae; phylum Streptophyta; class Magnoliopsida; order Fabales; family Fabaceae; genus Vachellia; species Vachellia pachyceras. The sequence goes on from JANTPZ010008346.1 coordinate 2,236, forward strand.
CTGTGAACCTGAATGGAGGAGCTATCATTGGGTTTGCTTATCTATACATGAATTTGCGCTTATGTCTTCAAGCTTTTCTTTGATTTTGTGCTTGTTGTATGTGTATATATACCTTCACAATTTCAAGCTTGGTCACCGGAAACAATGGCTTTTCGCCGGAAAAAGGAAAGGTTCCAGTTTTATATATATATATATATATATTTGTGTGTGTGTCGTGCTTCTTGATATTGTTTGCTCAGTCCCTTATATATATATATATATATATATTCGTGCTGCATGATGGATTTTATGCTATGAGATCGGCGCCACAGGGTATCATGAAAGTACCTGGAAAGAAGCAAGCAATCAAAAATAAAATAAAATTAAAAAAAAAAAAAGGCGACGGCAGCTGTGAGATGGAGGGAAGGAACCGGGTTGTAGAGTCGGGTTAATCTACCGACCCGCATGGGGTTTCATAATTGCGGGGCGCTGGCTTTTGGGTCAGACAAAAAACTATTTTAGAAAAAACGAAATGGACCCCATTTTGGAAATAATTTTAGGCCACCTTTTTGGGCTATTTTTGGTTCCTTTTGAAATGCATCTGGATTAATAAAAACCGATAAAACGCATGGGCATTTTGGGCCTCTTTTTTGAGGCAATGTTTTTATTTCTGTTTTTGGGCTCTTTTTTGTTCTAGGCCATACATTTGGGTTCTAATTTATATTATTAGATATTTATTTTAGTTTCAAATATATTTAAGCCATTGTATCAAAAAAAAATATATAAGCCATAGTATTTTGATATTTGGAACTTATCTATGTTGAAATAAATATCATTTAAGCATATTTGATTTGTTAAATGTTTATTGGGATTTAACTTCTTTATGCATCATTTATTGATTGTTTAAAATTAAGGAAAATTAGCATTCAGCTCTTTCACAATTCAGGGTTTACAAATATTTATTAAATGAAATATGCTAGGACTAATTTTTTAAACAACGCTTGAAAGCGAGAAAGTGTTCCCAAAAAAAACTTTGGACTAAATAAAGTTCCCTTAGCTCCATTTTTGTGTCCAAATTATTTGGCAATTCTGTTAATCATCATATGTTGAATATTTTATTAAATAGTTAAGTTTAATTGTTCTTTTCTTATGTATGATTTATTTAATCAAATATTTGGAATTTTTTAAATTACAGAATAATTTGATTTCAACCACTCTCACATTCAGGAAAATTTACAAGGATTAATTTTGTATGTTGTTTAATTGCAAAATATCTTGGGTAATTACTTTTTGCAATTATTCAACCATTGAAATTTTGCAGATTGTTTTCTTAGTTGAAAAGTGGTGGAATTAAATTTTAAACAATTGTGTGGGAACACAAAATAGTGGGAGAGTTTAATGTTTTGGTTTAAACATTGATTAAATTCTTATAAAGAAATATGCATATTAAGGAATTCAATTGCATAAGTTGATATTCATGATATGTATGCAATTTTGGGAAGCATCCATAGCATCCTCTATGTTACATACATAAAAAATCACATATAGATTTGAAATATCAACTCTAATCAATGAAGAGACTTATCTCAATTAAGGGAAAATTTAATTTTGTTGATTAATCACCACTTTTGAATTCTCCATTAAAACTGTGCATATGTAGTATTAATGCATGTGATTGATATTTGTAATTAGCATGTAATTGTCACATCATCCTCTTATTTGTTACATGCATAAATGATTACATATGGATTGTCAAAATATCAATCTAAATAATGAATAAATTTAATGTATTCATGATGGGATCAACTTGATTGCATTAATTGGTTTAATGTCTCATTGATTTTGTGTGTGTGTATGGAATTTAATTGTACAAATATGATATTGGTGATTTGCGTACATTATTTGTTTAAGGAGTAGCCACAACATCCTTATACATGTGTCGTATGCATAATCAATCATGTATGATCTTTGCAATATCAATTTTGGTTAAATGTAAATTTGATATACACAAGGTAGATGCCTTAGTGATAGGCATGTGAAGTTAAGGAGTAGCAACAACATCCTTACTTGTGTACATGTATTTTAATTATTTTAATAAACAAAACATCACATGAAGATTTAAAGGCACCAATTGTAATTAAATATGTGATTATGGTTAATCTTTACCAATCATATATTTAATTAGGGTGGGATAGATATGGTCTTATGTTTTCTAAGTTGCATTTAATGAACAAATTGCATTATGGAGGAGTGCAAGATTGCTAAGCAGCCATTGATTGCTTATTCCATCCATGAAATGCATGATTTAATCATTCTTGGAGGCAAGCTATCGTGTTGTTATTTGAGGATTTCATCAAAGGGTTTATTTATTCAATTAAATCTATCAAGAGTGTTGGATGACCATTAACACCAGGTCATGAGACACATAAGGGATAGATCATTTTAAATCAATTGCATACATTAGAGTGATTAAAAGATCAAATACCTCGTAGGAGAAGGATCAAATTGAGTGACCAATGAGAGGTTACGAAGTGATGAAATTCAAAGTGTAGTTTGTTGCTTCAAGTTGGGGTACCAATATTAAGTGAGATTCCCATAATTAATCTTGGATCTCAAACTGGAAAGACAAAGAAATGGTGAGAAGGATAATTTCTTCCACTCTTTTATGCCCCAATTGTAGAGATCTCATAAATATGATGCATTCTTAATTAATTATTAGTTTGTTCTAACACTAGCCTAAATGGGGTTGATGAAGTGTGGTCTTAAGAAAACTTCAGGTTGAATAACATAGTTTGTTGTCCGGTTAGGTCAAGTTTCAACTTAAGGTCAAGCTAAACCAAATTTGGCCAAATGAACTACTTGGATTGGTCCATGTAGTCTATGGCATCAATTTTCTTTATTTATATTTTGTTTTCCCCTTTTTATAAGGTAAGATTTCAATATCATAATCATGATGATGAAGACAATGAACATATCTATAATGATATAGAACTCATATCAAAACATTAAAACTTAATAATAAATTATAAGAATTTTCAACATCAATAAAAAATATCATTCAAATTGTAAAATATTTTTTGAAAATTCACTTGGAGTATATCGGATCATTCCAGGTGACCTCATCACTTGATCTAAGACCTAGTCTGAACCCAATTAACCATTCTGTTATAGCCTTTCCAATTTCATTACAAAATTTATTTGGAATATACTAGACTGAACCGAACCATCTAGAGCCAAACCGGATTAATTGGACCACCAGATTTTCTAACTCCCCTATATCAAGGAAGATTGGGGACATAAGAATACCATCAGTCATTAATATAAAAGTCATTTAATTTTTAGTAGATTAAGAAAATTGAATACATTACTTTAAATAATTTATATTTATTATTTTTTCTCCAAACTGATTTGTTTGATTTATTAACTGATATACTAAATCAGGTCTTTAATATAAGAGTTAGTTGACTTTTGTTGGAAAGATTTAAAAAGCTAAATGATCGACTTAAATTATTTATGCATATAATTACATTATATATTAGTTTATGAGTCATACAAATTAGTTTAAAAAATAACAATAAATATTTTTAAGTATGGCACTTAGCTTCCTTAATTCCTCCGACAAAAGTCAACTAGTTATTATATTAAATATCAAAGGTAGTATAATCTAATCTTATATAAATAAATAATTTTAAGTAATGTATTTAGCCTTTTAAACCTTCCCAATAAAAATTAATTATTTCTTTTTTTTTTATAAAAAAGGGAAAAAAATACTACTCTACACTAGAAGGTGCTAACAAGAGAAGATCTTGTAAGGGCCAAAAATGAAGTACACGTGCAAATGACAATGCTTCCTTTGCTAGAGAGTCAACTACGAGATTTTCCTCTCGTTGACAATGGTGTATCTCTATCCTCCATTCTTTACTGAGCATCTCGTGGCTAAACATAATAATATTATGATATGCATGTAACTCGTTTACTCATCCTCTTATTAATTGAATATCCTTGAGACAATCATTCTTCGCCACTACCTTTTTGAATCCACCATCCCAAGAACGATGCGTGCCCATAAAGCAAGCCCACAACTCAGCAAAGAATGCATCTCTTGCTCCAATGTTCAGTAAGAAGGCCTCACGAACTGCACCCTGTTAATCTCTTATTATACCCCCACAGCTTGCCTGCCAATATGTGGAGCAAGCGGCGCCATCCACCTGCACCACCATCCACCCTTCCTATGATACAGAGTTATTAAAGGTTATCTCTCTCCCTGAACCACGAACAGTGGAGTTATGTAACGTTGCTTTTGCCGCTATGAGGCTTTGAAGCGATGCATTAACTCTTATCTAGATTTGGTCAACGCTTTGAATTGAATTCTCAAAAACTCATTCATTTAGTCGTTTCCATAAAAATCGGCATATTAACCCAAAGCGTTCCTTCTAGTGTTCCTGTCTCGTACCTACCAGCACCTTTAGATTGAGTGTGAACCATTCCCAAAGGCTACAATTGAGGAAACTGTCCATGTAGCATGGTTTAATAATAGATATCCATAAGGTTTTGGTCTGAAGATAATCTCGGAGCACATGAAGGGTATCCTCCCCATGATAATCACGCCAAATACAGGTCTCCACCGTACACATTCCACGGCGCATCCGTTCATGATTTGTCAGCAAACAGTCTTTAATTGCCCACCATAAGAAGGATCTACAATATTGAGGTATACATAGTTTCCATATTTTATTCCATATTGAAATGGTCAGAATCTCATCCTGAGTTAATATCTAGTAAGTTGATTTTCAAGCTTCCACCTAACACCGTTCTCCCCATTCCTCAAAAGTATGCGTTCCACTCCTTGAGTTACCTTCTCCCAATTATTACGCATTCTCCTCCAAAAACTTGAGCCAGGGCGTTTAGCCTCTATATTGGGGATCAAATCTGTGCCACAATGATATTTGTTTCGAAGTTTTTGAACCCAAAAGGCTTTTGGGTGTTTCATTAAACCCCATCCTGCTTTCATCATAAACTCCTTATTTTTAGAGAGATAGATGACGCATGCCCAAGCCATCTTTCCATTTAACTCAGCATACATCCTCTCATGCTACTAAATACACCTTCTTCTTTTCTCTTGTGGAACCCCATAGGAAGCTCCTAGTAACTTACTCTATATCTTTGCATATTGACCCAGGAAGTTTGCAAGTCTGCATAGGGTAAAGAGGGATCGCCTGGATTACTGATAATATAAGAGTTTGTCTCCCCGCAAGAGAAAAAGAGTTGACTTTCCAACTGTTTAAATGTTTCCTTGTCTAAAACATATTGATAATCACTCAGAAGCTTCACCTTTAATAAATGAACGCTTGATGAAAAGTAAACTCGAATTTTGGATTGCCCAATGCTCTATCCTGATGCTTTACAGAAGGTGTCAATACATCTTTTAATGACATCCACATGTTCTATATTGGCTTCTGCAAATAATATGAGATCATCTGTAAAGAAGAGATGCGAAATCTGCGGCCCCTCTTTACCCAACCTAATGGGCTTCCAAATGTCAAAGTTTATTTCCTCCTGTATCAAGTGAGCCATTTTTTCAATGCATGAGATAAATAAGTAAGGGGATAAAGGGTCACCCTGTCGAACCCCCCGTGATGGAGAAAAATCTAATGTTTACTTCCCTACCAAAGAACTTGCATATTGATAGAAGAGATGCAAGATATAATAGTTTGCACAATTGACTTTGGTATCTTGATCTACTCAAGACATCTAACAATAAACTCCCATGATAATCAATCATAAGCTTGTTCAAGATCAATTTTAAGTTCCATAAAGCCTTTCTCTCCCTTCTTATTTCTCATAGTATGTATGACTTCTTGAGCAATTATGATATTATCTGAACCTATTCTGCCCGATACAAAGCCACATTGATAAGGAGAGATGATAGTAGAAAGTATTCTCTTGAGCCGAGTTGCAAGAAGTTTAATGATAGTCTTTTATATCACGTTACACAAGCTAATAGGGTGAAAATCACGTATTGTCTCGGGTTCATTCTTTTCGGTATCAAAACAATAAGTGTCCTATTAATATCCTTTATCATTTTCGGATTCCAGATTGCTTCTTTGACAAAATTCACCACTGAAGGCTCTACATGCGTCCCTTGGCTTTGGAAAAATACTGCATTCAAGACATCCGGGCCTGAAGACTTGATGGTGCCCATTGGAAAACCGTTTACTTTATTTCCTCTACTATTATATCACCTGCTATGCTCCTTAAGTCTGGTGTGTCCACTTCTAGATAAGAAAACGAGCTTGCAAGCCGAGGTCTATCCTCAACATCTTCTTTAAAAAGGTGCATATAAAACGATAGCACCAATTCCTTTATTTCTTCCTTTTCATAAACCCAATGTCCTGCATCAACTCTTAGATCTTAAATTTTGTTCCTTTTTCTTCTTGCATTTGCTTTGCCATGAAAATATTTAGTATTCTAGTCCCCCAGTATGAACCAGTCATATTTAGCTTTTTAGGCCCATAACAAATCTTCCTTGATCAAAATTGCTTCAAGCTCCTTCCAAAGTTGTTGAGTAAGAGACTCCAAATCCCTTTTATTTTATTCACACAATAGTCTAATGTTTTATTTAAACCTTCTATTCGGTTGATTAGATGTCGCCGTTGACGTCCCAAGTGTCTAAATACATCACGACTCCACTCCTTAAGATTATCTGTATTTTGTCATTCTTCCATGCACTTTGAACAAACGAGCTGAATTTTTCATGAAGAACCCAAGAAGCCCCGGAATGGAATGGAGCCTTGTGGCACCTGACTCTAGGAATTTCTTCCTCAAGCTTGAGAAGCACCGGACGATGATCAGGTTTGAAAAAATGAAGATGAAGGGCTGATGTGTTGGGGAAGTGCGTGAGAAAATCTGTCATAAATAGAACTTGATCTAGACGGCTTTCGCTCCTTTCACGCCTCCATGTGTAAAAAGGTCAGCGTCCCAAATCAGTCAGATTTAATGATGAAACCGATTGCAAAAAATCCTTATCTATGCTAACTCTTGTTTAAGTCTACGATCTTCGCTCCTACATAGTTAAGGTTCCATTAAAATCTCCCCCGATGCACCAAGGGCCAGAGATTAAGGCTTGAATCTTCTCTAACGCTGCCCAAGCAAAATGATGATTAATGAGGTTTAGGCTTGTATAGACTACTGTAACAAAAGACTTAATGTGACCATTATCTAAACTAAGATGAATGAATTGATCATGGGTTCGCATTACTTCACAACGCCAATTATTATTATTCCACAGCACCTATAGACCACCACTATATCCTTGCATATCTACAACGACAAAGTTTGAAAATCCGAGAGACTTGGCAACCTGTTGTGCTTTCATCCCACTGCCTCTTATTTCCATAATTGCCAAGAAATCTAAATGATGTTTTTGTGTTAGTTCCTATACCAAACCCGGAAAGCATTTGGCTCCAGTACCTCTACTATTCCAAAAAAGAAAATTCATTGAGAACGAAATTCAAAAGTTTGGGTTGTAAAACCTAGTAGTCTTCCCTCATTCTCAGGCTCAGTAAGTTCCATCTCTCCCCCGATGTTATTCGAAGAGGCCACTCTTGTTGCATGAAGTGGGTTTGGTTCGTTGGAATTCTTGATGGTCTCCGATGTACTGTTGATATTGACGCTAAGCCGTGCACTAGTACTATGCAGATCTTGTGTCTTCACTGCTAGGATTATTTTCAGATTTTCTACTCCTTTGGACCCAGTTTCATCAGCGTTTGAGTATGGAGAATGGGTTCACTGTTTTTTTGCCCAAATGGGCTTCAGGAGAGGTTATAGTATTTAGGTCTTTAGTAGCTTTATGAGCTCTCCTATGCGTAATTTGGACTTCCTTCTCCTTATTGCCTCCAAGTTTCATAATTCTTCTCCCTTGGTCGACGGGGGCCCACTTTCTTGGTCAAAGCATTCCCCGAGTTACGGGATTTTATACTAGCACCAGGATTGAAATTTTCCTTCAACAACTCCACATCCAGTTCCTTCCATTCTCGTTAACCATATCCCGTGAAAAGCTCCCTGTTTGTTGCTTCTTATCCGTTTTCGCTAGATTAGGGCTATTTTCCCAGTAGAAACTGGAATCTTGCTTTTTCTTCGTAACGGTTTTTTAACAATATTCCATTCTCCCAATGCCATTGTATCCGCTATCGTACCTCCTCCGTCACCATCTTTAGTCTCCACTAAGCCCCCATCTCGCTCCGCAAAGGATGTCTTCACCTTTGATTCCTTCATCTTTGTCTTTTCCATCATCTCCTCCCTTGTTCCAGTTACTATTCCTGTAGAGCTCATCGTCTTCTTAGGGCACACTTCATGATGATGCCCATTTTTCCACAGTCAAAACATATGAGATGAAGCCCCTCATATTCCACATATCTCTCCCTTCTGAAAATTCTGATTGCCGGTGTAAGAGCTCTCTTCAAATCAATCTCCATACATAGATGTGCATATCTGCCCCTTAGTGTCAAGTAGGTAATTGCATCCACTTTTAAAGTCTTTCCCACCGGTCCTTCAATTTTGAAAAGACTTTTTGAGTTAAAATATTCCAAGGGGAGCAGGGGAATACGAATCCATGTTGCAATTTTTCTATGTTGCTTTGCATTCCACGGGTCAAATTAGGCCTCCATCTCTAAATTAATACATAGTGATCCACCAGCATCCAGGGTCCCTCACAGTAGACGTACTTCATATCAGCTTCACTTTTGAAGGATGCCACAAAGTAGCCATTATCGATATCTCTGATCTTGAATGACTCTGTAGTCTTCCAGATTCTCTGCAAACCTGTGCGCATCCCCAAACAGGGTTATTTTTCTCAAGAACCTTTACAATCAATGACTTTTTCCATGGAGCACATCACCTTTCATACTCATCTCTCGTCACCACAAGTGTTGGAATCTGATGCTTTCCCTCTGTCTCAGCAGAATCCGCTTCAATAGGAGTTTGGTCATCTACTTTAGCAAAAAATTCCTGATGGCTATCTATATAGCTTTGCCACGCATCCTCAAAGACTGAATATCCTCTAGAATCGAAGGCACAATCCTTTGGGGTAGCATCCAAAAGTGTGTCTCTGTAGGTGGAATTCCCCCATTCACTCCATGAGCTTCAAAATTGGATTATGTTATCGGATCCGCTTGTTTCATTTTTTTTTTGTTTCTATCTCGTCCGTTGCCGTCCTCCGTCGTTCCAATCTCTGCACCTTTTTGATCAGCCCCTCTCATTGCGCTTCTTTACTTCTTCTAATACCAAGTGTATCGGGCTCTGATAATTAATTATATCTTATATTAAAGATAAGATGTAGTATTACTTAGTATTATCCCTTTCAAATTCCCACCATTAGTCTAGTCCACTAAAATTTCAAGGTGAGCCTACGGAACGTTACATTTCTTTTGGGTTGACATTACGCTATTAGATTGCATAAATATTATTTAGCCTAATAATTTCCGGGCAATAAATTGCCACATGGTCCAGTACTCAATATACATTAATATTTAATGGTGGATATTTTAATAATAGAAGATGATATCAATGTTGACAAAAAAAATTATTGATGATAATATTGATCTATTAGTGATATCCGTGATGGCAAAAAAAGATTTTTCGACAAATTATTGATACCTGCATGCATCTTAATAATATAGCCCGATAAATTTTCCCTATGATATAGAATAAGTAATGCTTTTTGCAAAAATTATCGAAAGTCCCCCCAAAATTTTTTTTTTGCACTAAAACAAACCCATCGTTAGGATTTATTAATTACTAAAGGTACATGAAATTTGTTCTGAGGACTTTGGTATAACATATCTTGAATTATGTAGATTATATATATTTAGTTGTGTAAAATTGAATACATTTGCACATGGTTGAAAACATCACGTTCACAACTAAAGAGTTGTCTGTTAAAGAAGAGTTGTACCCGCTCAAATCCAAATAGTTAGATACTTTCAAACAATTTTTACAGAGAAAATGTTCAAAATTTTCCCTTTTTATAAAAAGCCATCGGGTTGGGATATGATGAGTAAATGCACCTAGATATGAATTATTTGTATATGTCAAATATTATTTAAAGTTCTAAAGGCTGTACTTATTTTTCCAACATTTAAATCTTATACAAGAAGGCCTAATTATTTGTATATGAAATATTGAACAATACTAAAAAAAAAATTCAAGAAGACCTAATAAAATTTGTGGGGGATAATTGATGATGGAATAAAAGATGGCATGGGATTTGAGAGAGGAACATTTAAATCTAAACTGTTGAAGCTATGCCTATGATAAGCACTGAAAATATCTCTATAAGGCTATAGTATATTTCCTCCTATCCATTTTTAAGTAACATTTTTTATACAGAGTAGCCTTTTTTAAGAAGAAACAGATAGTTTGTAATGCAAATTTTCCATTTCTCCCAATTAATTATATATGTATCTCTCATATTTTATTTTTACTCATTCTCTTTTACCCATTTTCCTACTCATTATTCTCTTTCACTTATCCTCTTCCCAAATAAGAGTGTACTTAAAAAAATTGTGTATCTAACACATTTATTTCTTTTAATTCATTTTAATAAACAATTGGTTATGCGTGAATTGATAATTGTTATTGGGAAATTTGTAATCATATCCCAAATAGGAGAATTAATAAATAGAAGGTCCCAAAAATTCACAAAATTACCATAAGGTTCTAGGAGTGGCTGTTAAGGGTTCATTAACAACCGTACCAACCTTCATAAACAACATCAACAGCTACTCCTGAGACTTTATGATAATTTTGTGAATCTTTGAAACATTTTATTTATTAATTCTCTTATTTGGAACTTGATTATAAATTTTTCATTATTTTCTATGGAAAGTAATACATGGGGGTGATTCTCATAATATAAAACTGTTTTCTTTTTTTGTTTTGGCTTGGAACGAGTCCACTCCAGTTCAGCAATTAAGATAACATTGTAGTCTGTAGATGATTGAAGATTCTAAGATGATCGATAAGGTTATTAATACATATAATAATTGGTCAAATAGGATA